>CM050911.1:18859301-19041801 GCA_027742785.1 Vigna reflexopilosa
ATTTAATTTTAAAAAAACAATTAGGACTGAATTAAGATAAAATAAAAATACAAAAGACCAAACTTAGACTAAGATAATAACACATGGCATGATAATGACATCTGACATTGTCATTGTCACATTTATTGTTATTGCCACATGACACAACGTAAGTTTGACATGTGATAATTTTTTAAAAATTAAAAAATAAAAATAAAAATAATTAAAAATATATTTAAAAAAAATCATGAATTGACACGTGACACCTTTTTAACGGTGTTAGTAAAACATATTTCTCTCCTCTTCATTATCATTAGAATGAAAGTGCCCTTCTTCTAATTAGTAACTCAGCAAGTACAACTGATAATGTTAATTCTTACTATTATCTAAGCATAATTTTAGTAGCAAAATCAACTCTTTTCTAGCTTGAAACTTGCTTAATCCTCTTCTTTATCTTGTTTTTATAAATAAGTGTGTTTTAGGCTACATTGATGTAATATCATCACTAATCCCTGTTTTTATTTGCTTAAATTAGTTGGAAGAAGTTTATGCATCAGATCAGGGCATTGAAACCCAAAGAAAGCAGGATGAAAAGCAAAAATGAAGAATCAGGATCCTGCTGAAGTTGCGTCCGGGCGCCCTTTTTCCATGGGCGCTTGAGTGCTAGTGCATCATTCATGGGTCGCGCCCGTTCGCCCTCTGCCTAGGCGCGTTTGAGCGCCAGTTTTTTGACCGACGCGCGCTGGAGCGCAAACTTAAGCGCAACTTTCAGTGATTTGGCAGATTAGGCTTATTTAATCATGAAAATGAAGAGAACCGGGTCTTTGGTTCTTTGGAGGTGCAATATCACTCAAAGGAGAGCTTCTAGGGATGCTAGGGCTCATGGGAACACTCCCTTCTTCCTCTTTGGTTGTTCATCTTCTTCCATGGCCATTTTGTAAGCTTTAAGGCTTTCCATGGAAATGGAGAGCCAAACCCATCTTGTTGGGGTTAGATGTAGCCTCTGAATTCTTGTGTATTTGTTGAATGATTTGAATATATATATATATATATATATATATGTGTGTGTGTGTGTGTGTGTGTGTCTAGGGCTAGAGTAATTTTGTGCATTGACTTTAGCAAATTGATGGAGAGGAGATGAAATTGTGTATGCACAAGAGTGAAATAAGTGAAATTTAACCTTAGCAATGTCATTTCATACCATTTCTAGTTTATTCCATTTCTAACTGTCTTCAAACACCAAAGTCCAACCTTGTATATTTGTAATTCAATCTCTTTGCACATATTTGTAAATGGATGTTATGTTCTATAGTTTAGTTGATTTATTAATCGCACAATTCTTTAGTATTACGAGTCTCTTGGAAAAACGATATCTGGTCTTACCCTGGTTTTATTACTTGAACTATTCGGTATGCCTGCTGATTCAACCTAACAACAACATCAAAGCTATACACAACACTTTTCTCAATTATAACAATATTTGATATAATAACTGGTGAAAATGATATGGCTTAGTTTCTCACACCAAGAGGGGAGGGGGGGGGGGTGTGAATTGGTCAAATGTAAAATCAGAGTCTTTTAAAAATCTTTTTCACAAAAGGATGATCTTTCAAAAGATTCTTGAATCGCAAGGAATGAGATTTTTGAAATGCAGCGGAACACAGTTGACTATGTAAAAATTAAAGTCGACTTTGAAAATAAAAGTGCAGGGATAAAGAAATCAAACGCAGGTTTTTATACTAGTTCGGCCAAACTGCCTACATCCACCGTCCTTCCAAACCCAGGAAGCAAATGCACTATAATGATCAAGGTTTTTACAACAAGGCTTTTATAGCGACCTCCACGTCAAAATATAAAACACCTCTCTAACCCTCTAATCAAAATATACGCATATACAAACAAAGAACAACAGCAAGATGTCCCCTCTCCTGCAGTCCTCAATACTTTGAACAATCCTCAAAGTCCAGAACGCCACACGTCCTCTTCCTGTAGTCACAACAGGGCAACAACAATCTTTACAAGATTGAGAGAAAAACTGATCACATATCAGACACCTCAAGTGCAGGTTGATCACGTAGTCAAAGCGCACATAATCTTACTCGTCAAGCAAACACCAAAGATGAACACCACGACCTTCTTGATGAATAATCTGAAACAAATCAATCAAATCGTTAGAATCACAAAAGTCCCTGCAGAATTCAAATTCGTGTCTATATATAGTTTTCCATAAATCTGACGCTCCTAAGTCGACTCTGCTACTAATAGAGTGAATATACTCAGACAGTTATAACACATAACAACAGTCAAAGAAATTAATTGATTACACAATTAATGCAGTTGATTATCAATAAATGCTTGGTCAATCTCATTTAAAATATAGCCGTTAGACAAAATAAGACAAGCTTTAACAGAATTTCAAAACATAACAAACTAAGTCGAATGCCTTGCGCACATAGTCGACTTTGTAAAAGTTAAATGCATAGTTTTGAAAAACTTTCTTTCCAAAAATACTCACAGCACACTTTGAAAAAGTTTATGCAAAGCCACGAGTTTTAATCGACTTACTTCATAATGAAAGCTCCAACAATTCAAGAATTGCATGTTGTTTTGCCACATAATTTAAGTTCAACAAAAGCGCATGTGTTTTTCCTTTTTCAAAACACTTGTTAGGAAATCACAAATAAGATCTCATGTAAAAAATAGTGAATTGCATGCTATGACAGAAACAACACCAACATGTTGTCATATAATCATAAACATGAAAGCTATGAACATGTAACATATATCAACACATATAAGCACATGTGTTATTAATTATGTGTTGTCATCATAAAAAACCAGAAGCTCTGAGATTGTAAGGTTTGGCTAAACCAGTGCTCCCCCTATCAACAATCTCAACAATAACAATATTTGATATAATAAGAAGTATCTTCCTTTGAACAACACATACATAAGACACCAAATCATATAACTTATTTAAATTAGTATCTTTCATTCAAACAACACATACATCCAAAAGCAAAAACATTGTTTTATCAAATTTAACTATTACATAATAACCAAGTGTACATCTTAAAAACAAAAACAATGTTTTGTCAAATTTAAATATTAGATAATAAGATCCTAAAAGTTGGCTTCATCATTCCTACAGCCTTCTAGGCTTGAGCTTCATAGTCATGAGATACTTCAGAAAATTGTGATGATGGGATGATTGGTTGTCATGATGGAGTAGTTTCTTGGGTTGCTTTGGGGCAACAACTTCTGTTGTGCCAAAGGTCCCTACAAAGGCCGCATCTTTTGCGCAAACCAGCTTTGCTTTGTCGAGAATCATCCTTTCTGATCTCCCATTGTTCCAGTATTCTTTTCTTTTTAGGTCTTCATATCAATATTCTTTTTCGAGGAGGCAACACATTCAGATATCTTGTTATCTCCCACATGTTGTTGCCATTGGGTATATAAATTATGCATATATTTCTTCATAGGTGGACTTCATAAAGTAAGAAGAACTGCTCTCCATCCATATTCAGAAACTTCATTGCAGTCAGGGAGTGACAACATGGAATTCCAGTAATGCTCCATTTCCTATATGTGTACGGCAATTCGTCTATGTTGACAACAAACTTGTCTCCATTTTTGGACACGTGTCAAACTTCAAACAGTTTATTGGGTGACCAGTTATCAACAAAGAACAACAACAATATTTATGAATGAACTAAATAATTGAACATAATTCAGAACTAATGAATGGGGTTTACCTAGGAATTCAATGTTTGGTTAATTGTGATTCATTTCGAAATCTATTCTGAAACTTAGAACAAATGGATCCAATAAAAGATTGTATGTTAGACTTGTTTCTTGCCCATCTTTGCATGATGTAAACCCGAATGTCCTTCAACATGGTAATGATTAATTTACTCCTGGTATGAACCAGAACACTGTTGAATGCCTCACTTATGTTGTTCACCAAGGTGTCACATTTAGCGTTGTAGTGAATCTTGACCTTGACCAATATCTACAGCATATCATGCAAACAAATATTAAATATAAAGAAATACAAAATAAAGAGTTAAGTTATGAAAAGAAACCTTGGAGGAATGACTATCAAATGCTTGAAAGCCTCTTCATTCAGGTCTTTAATGTTTCTCATTTCCATCTCCCATGTTTGTGGGTGCATGGCTGTTCCTGCCCTCCACATTAAACACTTAAGGTTTTTGCGAGGATATTTCTTCCTAAAGTTGGCATACAAATGCCTTACACAAAATCTTTGGTCAACTCTAGGAAGTAGTTCTTGTATAGCTAGAAGTAGGCCTTGTGGTTTTAAAACAATAAAGACCAGTTAGCAAGAATTTTAATTAATGAATCAATCTACGAAAATACCAAATTGTAGATCATTATTACCTTTTGTTGGTCTGACATAAAAGTTCTTGATGAACATACTTCAGGACCACCAAGGTCATCAATCAATAACTCCAGAAACCAGGTCCACAAATCCTTGTTTTCCATTTCAACCACAACATATGCAATAGGCAACATTTGGACATTGACATACCGTCCAACAGCCGTTAACAACTCCCCACCATACTTCCCTTTCAAAAAAGCTCCATCTAATCTAGTTATTGGCCTGTAAAACACAAAATTGTCTTTGCATGCCTTAAGACATGAGTAAAATCTCTTGAAAATTACATCACCCTTATTATCCTCAACATGTACTTTAACTGTTGATCCTGAGTTTCTTGCCAGCAACTCATGGACATAATCATATATCCTCTTATTCCTTAAAAGACCAATCAATTTGATCAAAAGCAATAACTTTGGCCCTATAAGCCATACACCTAGATATACCAATGTTCCACTTTCTTTGAATATTTTCACGAATATTTACACCCTTTACTTTTGGATTTTCTCTCTGTTTTCTTTAACTTCTTGCTCGACCACTTGGCATCAAGTAACGTCAGGTTGAACTCTCCACTACAAATATATTTTTCTACAATAGTTCTCAACTGCCATGTTTTTCACAGCCTCCATATAAGCACAATATATGGTCTAGGGCATTTTCCTTTTGTACCCACACACTTCAGCCTCAATCTTGTTTTATCATTTTTGACAAATTTAATATTTCTCCCATTTTCTAATGTATATTTGATAGCTTCTAAAATATCTTACTTTTCAGCAAAATATGTCCCAACTTCCCATGTAAAGTCTGCCATACCTTTTAGCATAGAAAATGTTGCAAACTTCCCATAACCCTCATTATCATTAACCTCTTCATCGCTATCTAGCCCACTAACTAATTCCTCAGATTGCCACTCATCATCTGAAAAACCTCTCTCATCATGCGATGTCTCACTGGAACATGGTCCACTAAATTCATGTGACAGACTTTGGACTTCTACTTACACATCACTAGACCATGTTTCATCTATATGTCCATCTATATCACATTCAACACTGACATCCCTCCAGGCACTGACTATTTTCACCTAGACTACCATGGTCACTAGAGGAACTCCAATTACGAACATCAACTATCTCCTTCACAACTCCTTCACATGAATGCACCTCTTGCTCTACGTCACCATCAACTTCAACTTCACCATGAAAATGAAATGGATTTTCTGACTCACCATCACTTTCTTCACCCATATGCAACTCTTGCTCTATGTCACCATCACCTTCAACTTCAACACCACCATCTTCTTCACCCTCATGGACCTCTTCCTGTATCAGAGGGTCATCTTCCAATTCACCAACACAATCACCCCTCTCTTGAGTTCCACTATGACCTTCACATTGACCACCAACTTTACCTACACATTCACTGGATTCATGAAACATAGGTCACACTTCTCCTTCATCACCATTAATATATTCAAGATTGTGTATGAGTTGGGGCTCAAAAACAGTATGTACAATGTATACATGAACTTGAACATTAAGCATAGCTAAGTTAACCATATGCATGGTATCAGTGTCATCAATCAATGGCTTCAACTTGTCTTCCAACATTGAACCCCCTCCTTCAAAGTACCAATTTAAAACCTACATATCTCAAACCTTTGACTACACCAACATCCACAAAATAACTCTTCATTTCTTGGTCAAGCGACAAAGTTGTTGTCTCCCCTTCATACTTCAAGGTCCTATCATTAACGAACTTTCCTCCATGGTGGAAAACAATCTCAATATCCTCGTCCATTACGTACAACACTATATAAATATATCTCCACCTATTACGTAAACATATGACGACAAAAAATAAATGTATTAAAACAATAACAACATCGCACTCAAACATAGACTGTAAAATAACTTTAAACATACATGGGGGACCACCACATCGCAATCAACAATGTAAAGCAAAGCACTGGAACCATGGGGGACAACCACCCAATATTTTGGTTTCCTAACCATAAAAAACCATAACAAAAAGGAGAATTACTGACCTTGCTTCAGATTTATCTCTAATGACCACGTGCTTCAGCCTCGCGTTTCTAACGACACAAGGTCATACACCTCACCAATATGACCAAAGCCCTAATTTCTTCCAAACCTCGCGGTCAATTTCAAAGTTCTGTGAACCCTAATTTCCACTTTCTCTAATTCATTCCCAATTCGAACAAACATTCACTTTCTTTTGGCCAAGGAACCCTAAATCGAAGGACCACTCACAATTTTCCCCAATTTGTTTTCGCAAATCTTAATTCGAACAAAGGGGCTGGGTGTAATTAAAATTTCCCCAGTTTCTTAATTAAAAAATAAGAGTTTACACGTCACAATCACCTTTTAACCATATAACATACGCCACGTCATTAAAAAAAAAGCACAAACAACATGCCACATATAAGTTAGTCTAACGGCGTTACTCCAATTTAACGATAAGGATCTAATTGTACCAATTTGGCAAAAATTAGGACCCAATTGAGAAGAGAAATAAGTATTGGACTTATTTGAGATTTCGAGCTAAAAATAGGACCTAGTGAATGATTAAACCTTATTCAATATAATGCATTCTACAGACTTGGTGTATGTTTCTCTTTTTTCTCTCTACTTACATATAGTAAACTTATATTACAATGAAGCTTGAGAGTATTTCCAGGGTTGAGCTTTTTCTTCTTAGATATTCTCTTTTAGTTCTTGAGCTCTTTTGTGCTTTTCTCTCAACAATATATACTTTTCTCTTTGTATGTTTTTTGTAACGCCCCAAATTTCTAAGTGCCATGAATTATTCAAAAATCGGAAATTTCAACTTTTTATCATATCGCGGAAACATATTTTTTAAAACCTTAACATTTAAGCATGCATAATTTATTCAAAGCGTATGAGTTCCAAAAGACTTGTCCAATTACATTATTCAAAATAATGAAAATAATTAAGGAAATAAATAACTCTAATTACATTGTCTTAAATTTGAACAAAAATAACTTTAAATAAAAATCTCAAGTCTGTTCCTCGTCATATCTCGAATCTATCATGCCTCAGCAACATCATTTGCTCACATATAACACATTATACGATCATCGCTGATAATTTTGTTCACAAACACAAAACACAAACATGTTTGAGGTAAGCTACCGATAAAATAATCATAATAACAAGATATAAACATATAGATTATATCAACCATAAACAACCACCACATATACAATAGTAATAACAATTTGGTTCCTAATCCTCTAACATAATAATTCAATCATCATAAACTACTGGATTCTCGATCCATGATCATTTATCCTTATCCTCGATCCTCGACTCTAAGCCTCGACCACCAGTTTATCCATTCATCAACACCTATGCTAACTGCATCACGATCAACACAACATCCTTTCGAGCATCATCATCATTACGATCATTAACACATGTATTACTGTCATGATTAACCCCATCATGAACATCCCCATGAGCATCCATAATACCATACCCCATAGTGGAAAGAATCAGTCTCACTCCTCTACCCTACCTCACCCGCTTGTAGCCACTCCTACAGACCAATTATAGTCTCCCCTACAGATCTGCTTGAGTAGTCCCGCAATCCAGCTAGGGAACTTGTATTCCTGCCACACAAGGACAAAGAAAACACCATCAGCCCCACATAAGGAAGATTCAATAGCCAAACAAGCCTTCCTTTGCACATAAGAAAAAAGGAAGCACCTATCTGTAGATAAACTCAGGATTTACTAGGTACAACAAGTAGACTTATTCCTCAACTCTTATGCTCATCAACCACACACTCAGGTACATCCCAACACCCACTCATGCTCTAATGTAAATCACAAGTCAAGATCAACCCTAAACATAACCACAAACTCATTTTTTGATTATCACCACATTCTACAGCTCGTCAAGCTTAGTCCACGTCCATTCTTCATCAAATTTGTCATTTTTAACAAAAATGCACTAAGATAATCTATTATCATAAGTGATAACCGATTATTCCTGAGAGGTTCATATTTATGCAAAATACATCGTGATAATCGATTATCACTTATGATAATTGATTATTTCAGTGATTCTAGCACATCAAATTCCCAAATGCAGCCCAAAATAGCATGTCCAGACCCGATCCTCTTTTTTGTTGCAGAAACGGAGTAGGGGTGCAAATAGGAATTGCGTGTGGCGACAGGAAGAGGATCCAGCCCACCAGTCTGGTCCAAGCCCTTTTTTTTTTCAGAATACCTTAGGGGTTCCATTGAATTCCCATTTGCCATCAGCGTCCAAGATTAACGTCTCTCACTCTCTCCACTTGGATCCAAAGCCGCGAAGCATGAAACCTAAGGTGGCACCCGCATCCTCTCAGACGTGTGCACAGGGCGGCCACCGCAATAGCCGTCGCAAGCCGTCGTCCAAGGCGTCGCCTAGTGATGCCGGTCGCCTAGTGGCGCCGGTCGCCGGCACAATCTTCGTCGGTCACGCGAGGGCAATCTCTCCCACCCTAGGTCGCGATGTTGTTCGCTATCAGGAACGTCGGCGACCACACCGGTCACCACCAGGGTTACATAAGGGTGCCGCCGACACCAAGCCAGGGTCGTCGCTCTGCGTCGAGCTTTCCCCTCCACCCTCGCGTCGCCGCCACCACCGAGTCTACGGCCAGCACTGCCAAGAGCCCTTGGCACCTCCTAGAGCTGGTGGTGCTGCTTCCTTCCTCCTCCTTTATGTGAGATATGTTTTCCCTCCAACTTGGGGCGTGTCGTTGTACCTTCCACCTTGAGAAAGCCACCACCCGAGGTTATGCCAGCGCCTCCGCTGGTGCCTTGTTGCTGTCCGAGACCATCATCGGGCTTAAAAATGGAATAGGTATCTTTGGGGCTTTGGTGATGACAGTGCCGTGAGAGTGGGTGAGGATGATTGTGGTTGTTCTGTTGGATTTGCAGGTAACGAGATGATGTTGTTGGATGATGAAAATGGAAGGAGGTAAAAATTTCTCTATTTTTTTCTTTTGTTTGGCATTTCTGTGATGGAGGAGGTTGGTTCCAAAGGGGTGATACTGTTGAGTTGATAGATAGAAAATGTGAGTAGGAATTGGGGGTAGTGTGCGAGGTGAATGATGGATGATGGAAGAATCAGTTTCAAGTGTGAATCACTACCACGGGCCAAGGGCTAAGAAAAATGTTTGCGCGAAGATGGAAGATTTCAATGAATGAGAATGGTGGATGTCATTTGATGTTGTTCGTGCTCTGTGTTTGTGAACTATGGTGGTGGGTAAATATGGGTTTTTTTCTATTGGGTGAATGTAGAGCCATGTGAACGTGAGTGATGAATTTCTCTGCTGTTAGATAAAAAAGAGAGGAAGGAGTCTCTGGTTGTATGTGATGGTTGCAAGGATGAACTTGTGATGTTGGGCTGATGAATGGTAGGCCCCCTGATGAAGATGGATGGGAATATTAAGAAGGTGAAATCATGAAGAGAAAATGATGAGTGTTGTGTCATTTTCTTGTTGGTGCGCAATGGCCTGTGTATTGATGTGTTATGGTGCGTGAGAGAGGGAGGCTTGGGTTACTGGTGGGGTGAAATCTGGAGGTGAGGAATTGGGAACGAAAAAGGAAAATCTGATTCGGTGGTTACGGGTGTGGTAATGGAGGAATATGGATGGTGAATGTGTAACCGCACTTCTGAAAAAATGGCAGAAGGTTGTCTCCCTGTCGCCCAAAACGATTCTTCCTTGTCCCCTTTTTCTTTCCTTTTTTTTTATCTTTGCTTTCCTTTCCCTTTTTTTTTCAATTGTTTTTCTTATCTTTTTTTTTCTACGTTTTCTTTGCTTTCTTTTTTTTTCTTTTTACGTTTAAACTATATTTCGCTTTTTCAATTCTTTTTTTTTTCTTTTTTTTTTTCATTTTGCTTTTCTTTTATTTTTCTTTTGTTTTTCTCTTTTTTTTTATTCTTCCTTTCCCCTTTTTATTTGAAATTTTTTTTTCACGACTAAACAAAATAGTAAAATAAAAATTAAAAATAATGAAATAACATAAAGTAAAATCAAATAAAAAATGAAAAAAATAAAAAAAGATAAAATAAGACAAGTAAAAACAAGTCCTATTATTTATGTTACCCGGACGAAATTGGGTGTTGACAACTACCCCTTTTTACTTAGATATTACTGGATAATATGAAAATTTGATATTTTCGTATTATCTAAGTAAAAACTAAGTAAAGATAGAAACACTAATTTCGTGTGGGTTTCAAAAGAGAAGGAGGAAAAATAGCAAACCAAGCCAAGTAGATATGATAACAAAAATCAATAAAGAGTGTTATGACGCAAGAAAGAGAGTTCGACCATTGTCTAGAAGAGGGCCAGTATCTTAGAAAGAAAACCTGGATTTGACCATTGCCTAGCAGAAGGCCAAAATCACAGAACAAAAAACTCAAATTCGGCCATTGCCAAGCAGAGGGCCGATAGCAAAACTAAAACCTGGATTTGACCATTGCCTAGCAGAGGGCCAAAATCACAAAACGAAAAAAAAATGAAGTTTCAATCATGAAAGAAGAAGACCAAAAACAATTCAAGTCATAATTCCCAAATGACTATTGTCTAGCAGAAGACTGACATCACAGAAGAAGAATGAAGGGTGCCAGATAAAACTGGGCTTAAAATTGCCAGACTAAAGCTGAGCTTGAGAAAATGAGGTGTGCAAACCTCGTGGAGGGTGTACCAACAATATGGAAGAATGATGTGAGGTGTACTAACCTCGTGGAGGGTGCACCAACCCTATGGATGACTGATGTGAGGTGTATTAACCTCGTGGAGGATGTACCAACCCTATGGAAGAATGTAATGATATGAGGTGTACCAACCTCGTGGAGGGTGTACCAACCATATGGATGAAAGTAATGATGTGAGGTGTACCAACCTCGTGCAGGGTGTACCAACCCTATGGATGAAAGATGTGAGGTGTACCAACCTCGTGGAGGGTGTACCAACCCTATAGAAGAATGTAAATGATGTGAAGTGTACCAACCTCGTGGAGGGTGTACAAACCCTCAGATGAAAGATGTGAGGTGTACCAACCTCGTGGAGGGTGTACCAATCCTATGGAAGAATATAATGATGTGACGTGTACCAACCTCGTGGAGGGAGTACCAACCATATGGAAGAATGTAAATGATGTGAGGTGTACCAACCTCGTGGAGGGTGCACCAACCCTATGTATGAATTAATGATGTGAGGTGTACCAACCTCGTGGAGGGTGTTCCAACCCTATGGATGAATTAATGATGTGAAGTGTACCAACCTCGTGGAGGGTGTATCAACCCTATGGATGAATTAATGATGTGAGGTGTACCAACCTCATGGAAGAATGTAATGATGTGAGGTGTACCAACCTCGTGGAGGGTGTACCAACCCTATGGATGAAATTAATGATGTGAGGTGTACCAACCTCGTGGAGGGTGTACCAATCCTATGGAAGAATGTAATGATGTGACGTGTACCAACCTCGTGGAGGGAGTACCAACCCTATGGAAGAATGTAAATGATGTGAGGTGTACCAACCTCGTGGAGGGTGCACCAGCCCTATGTATGAATTAATGATGTGAGGTGTACCAACCTCGTGGAGGGTGTTCCAACCCTATGGATGAATTAATGATGTGACGTGTACCAACCTCGTGGAGGGTGTATCAACCCTATGGATGAATTAATGATGTGAGGTGTACCAACCTCATGGAAGAATGTAATGATGTGAGGTGTACCAACCTCGTGGAGGGTGTACCAACCCTATGGATGAAAGTAATGATGTGAGGTGTACCAACCTCGTGGAGGGTGTACCAACCCTATGGATGAAAGATGTGAGGTGTACCAACCTCGTGGAGGATGTACCAACCCTATGGAAGAATGTAAATAATGTGAGGTATACCAACCTCGTGAAGGGTGTACCAACCCTATGGATGAAAGATGTGAGGTGTACCAACCTCGTGGAGGGTGTACCAACCCTATGGAAGAATGTAATGATGTGAGGTGTCCCAACCTCGTGGAGGGTGTACCAACCCTATGGAAGAATGTAAATGATGTGAGGTGTACCAACATCGTGGAGGGTGTACCAACCCTATGTATGAATTAATGATGTGAGGTGTACCAACCTCGTTGAGGGTGTTCCAACCCTATGGATGAATTAATGATGTGAAGTGTACCAACCTCGTGGAGGGTGTATCAACCCTATGGATGAATTAATGATGTGAGGTGTACCAACCTCATGGAAGAATGTAATGATGTGAGGTGTACCATCCTCGTGGAGGGTGTACCAACCCTATGGATGAAAGTAATGATGTGATATGTACCAACCTCGTGGAGGGTGTACCAACCCTATGGATGAAAGATGTGAGGTGTACCAACCTCGTGGAGGATGTACCAACCCTATGGAAGAATGTAAATAATGTGAGGTATACCGACCTTGTGAAGGGTGTACCAACCCTATGGATGAAAGATGTGAGGTGTACCAACCTCGTGGAGGGTGTACCAACCCTATGGAAGAATGTAATGATGTGAGGTGTACCAATCTCGTGGAGGGTGTACCAACCCTATGGATGAAAGATGTGAGGTGTTCCATCCTCGTGGAGGGTGTACCAACCCTATGAATGAATGATGTGAGGTGTACCAATCACGTGGAGGGTGTACCAACCCTATGGAAGAATGTAAATGATGTGAGGTGTACCATCCTCGTGGAGGGTGTACCAACCGTATGGATGAATGTAATGATGCGTGATTGCTGGGTACGACCATTGTTTCACAGAGGGCCAAGATCCCAAAAAGAAACTAAATTCGACCATTTCCTAGCAGAGGGCCAAAATACAAAAGAAAAACTTGAGCTTAGGGTGCCAATTTAATTGAGCTTTAGTTGCCAGATGAAACTGGGCTTTTGCAATTTTGAAATTTTTAACTTTTTGAAATGTTTTTGTAAATTTTACAAAAATTTGATTTTTGAAAAGACATCAAGGGTGGAAACCCTCAATACAAAGTGACAAAATTTGATGGAGGAATTAGGGTATCGAAACCCTAATATGAGAGAAAAACATGATTGACAAGAAACAAAATCACTTGATAGAGAAAATCTGAATGTCATTTTTTTGTATTTTTGAAGAAGGATTCGACAACCATTCATTTGAATGAAAAGGGTTTCGATCCAAGAGATTTTCTTTTTGATGGATTGATGAAAAACATTTGCTTTGTTTTGCATTTCTTTTTACTTGAGTCAGTCATCTTACTTGCAATCATCAAACTGGTTTTTGTTTTCAATATTTTGTGAAAACTGAGGAATGTCATCGACCGAGGTCTAAACTTTGAGATTATTACATTTTGACTTTTCTTCCGAGACATCAGTGCACACATGCTTGAATTTATTGGCAAGAGGATGATTTTGAAGAGAATGAGAGATGTTTGGAATGGTTTGGAAGACTGGGACCGGCACATGGGTACTACAATCCTCAAAGGAGATGTAATATGTTAGTGTCAAGACAAAACACGATATACCAAAAATTTTTCCCTGGTTTGGTGTTTGGCAAAATGAGCTGGGGTTTGGATCCATGAAAATTAGGGTGAAAATTCGAGGGAGATCTGTAAAGCTGCCCTAGTCTTGAGATTATGGGTTGATGAATTTTAGGGCGAAGACGCGTGGTGAAATCAACAAAGCTGCCCCAATTTTTTTCTTTGGCAAGGGATTTTGTTTAGAATAGGTAGTGGGCATGAAAAGGATCGGCTAACGAGGTTGGCCCCAATTGGTTTGATTTTCTTTTTGCATGCTTCTGGCTAGTTGGCAGGGAGATCCCCTCTTCATGAGACATTACTTTTTCCCCCTTTTTTTTTCAATTGTTTTTCTTATCTTTTTTTTTCTACGTTTTCTTTTCTTTGATTTTTTTTCGTTTTACGTTTAAACTATTCTTCGCTTTTTCAATTCTTTTTTTTTTACTTTGTTTTTCTTTTTTTTTCTTTTTTTTTTCTCTTTTTTTTTATTCTTCCTTTCCCCTTTTTATTTGTAAATTTTTTTTTTCAAGACTAAACAAAATAGTAAAATAAAAATTTAAAATAATGAAATAACATAAAGTAAAATAAAATAAAAAATGAAAAAAATAAAAAAAGCTAAAATAAGACAAGTAAAAACAAGTCCTATTATTTATGTTACCCGGACGAAATTGGGTGTTGACAGCTACCCCTCCTTACTTAGATATTACTGGATAATATGAAAATTTGATATTTTCGTATTATCTGAGTAAAAACTAAGTAAAGATAGAAACACTAATTTCATCTGTGTTTCAAAAGAGAAGGAGGAAAAATAGCAAACCAAGCCAAGTAGATATGATAACAAAAATCAATAAAGAGTGTTATGACGCAAGAAAGAGAGTTCGACCATTGCCTAGCAGAGGGCAAGTATCTCAGAAAGAAAACCTGGATTTGACCATTGCCTAGCAGAGGGCCAAAATCACAGAACAAAAAACTCGAATTCGGCCATTGCCAAGCAGAGGGCCGATAGCAAAACTAAAACCTGGATTTGACCATTCTCTAGCAGAGGGCCAAAATACTATAACGAAAAAAAACGAAGTTTCAATCCTGAAAGAAGAAGACCAAAAACGATTCAAGTCACAATGCCCAAATGACTATTGTCTAGCAAAGGACCGACATCACACAAGAAGAATGAAGGCTGCTATAAAACTGGGCTTCAAATTGCCAGACTAAAGCTGAGATTGAGAAAAATGAGGTGTGCAAACCTCGTGGAGGGTGTACCAACGCTATGGATGAATGATGTCAGGTGTACTAACATCGTGGAGAGTGTACCAACCCTATGGATGAATGATGTGAGGTATACTAACCTCGTGGAGGGTGTACCAACCCTATGGAAGAATGTAAATGATGTGAGGTGTACCAACCTCGTGGAGGGTGTACCAACCCTATGGATGAAAGTAATGATGTGAGGTGTACCAACTTCGTGGAGGGTGTACCAACCCTATGGATGAAAGATGTGAGGTGTACCAACCTCGTGGAGGGTATACCAACCCTATGGAAGAATGTAAATGATGTAAGGTGTACCAACCTCGTGGAGGGTGTACCAACCCTATGGATGAAAGATGTGAAGTGTACCAATCTCGTGGAGGGTGTACCAACCCTATGGAAGAATGTAATGATGTGAGGTGTACCAACCTCGTGGAGGGTGTACCAACCCTACGGAACAATGTAAATGATGTGAGGTGTACCAACCTTGTAGAGGGTGTACCAACGCTATGGATGAATTAATGATGTGAGGTGTACCAACCTCGTGGAGGATGTACCAACCCTATGGATGAATTAATGATGTGAGGTGTACCAACCTCATGGAGGGTGTTCCAACCCTATGGATGAATTAATGATGTGAGGTGTACCAACCTCATGGAAGAATGTAATGATGTGAGGTGTACCAACCTCGTGGAGGGTGTACCAACTCTATGGAAGAATGTAATGATGTGAGGTGTACCAACCTCGTGGAGGGTGTACCAACCCTATGGAAGAATGTAAATGATTTGAGGTGTACCAACTTCGTGGAGGGTGTACCAACCCTATGGATGAAAGATGTGAGGTGTACCAACCTCGTGGAGGGTGTACCAATCCTATGGATGAATGTAATGATGTGAGGTGTACCAATCTCGTGGAGTGTGTACCAACCCTATGGATGAAAGATGTGAGGTGTACCATCCTCGTGGAGGGTGTACCAACCCTATGAATGAATGATGTGAGGTGTACCAACCTCGTGGAGGGTGTACCAACCCTATGGAAGAATGTAAATGATATGAGGTGTACCAACCTCGTGGAGGGTGTACCAAACCTATAGATGAATGTAATGATGCGTGATTGCTGGGTATGACCATTGTTTCACAGAGGGCCGAGATCCCAAAGAGAAACTAAGTTCGACCATTGCCTAGCAGAGGGCCGAAATACAAAAGAAAAACTTGAGCTTAGGGTGCCAGGTGAATTGGGCTTTGGTTGCCAGATGAAACTGGGCTGTTGCAATATTGAAATTTTTAACTTTTTGAAATGTGTTTGTAAATTTGACAGAAATTTGATTTTTGAAAAGACATCAAGGGTGGAAACCCTCAATACAAAGTGACAAAATTTGATGCAGGAATCAGGGTATCGAAACCCTAATATGAGAGAAAAACATGATCGAAAAGAAACAAAATCACTTGATAGAGAAAAATTGAATTTCATTTTTTTGTATTTTTGAAGAAGGATTCGACAACCATTCATTTGAATGAAAAGGGTTTCGATACGAAATATTTTCTTTTTGATGGATTGATGAAAAACATTTGCTTTGTTTTGCATTTCTTTTTACTTGAGTCAGTCATCTTACTTGTAATCATCAAACTGGTTTTTATTTTCAATATTTTGTGAAAACTGAGGAATGTCATACATCCGAGGTCTAAACTTTGAGATTATTACATTTTGACTTTTCTTTCGAGACATCAGTGCACACATGCTTGAATTTATTGGCAAGAGGATGGTTTTGAAGAGAATGAGAGATGTTTGGAATGGTTTGGAAGACTGGGACCGGCACATGGGTACTACAATCCTCAAAGGAGATGTAATATGTGAGTCTCAAGACAAAACAAGATATACCAAAAATTTTGCCCTGGTTTAGTGTTTGGCAAAATGAGCTGGGGTTTGGATCCATGAAAATTAGGGTGAAAATTCAAGGGAGATCTGTAAAGTTGCCCCAGTCTTGAGATTATGGGTTGATGAATTTCAAGGTGAAGACGCGTGGTGAAATCCACAAAGTTGCCCTAGTTTTTTTCCTTGGCAAGGGGTTTTGTTTGGAATAGGTAGTGGGCATAAAAAAGATCGGCTAATAAGGTTGGCCCCAATTGATTTGATTTTCTTTTTGCATGCTTCTGGCTAGTTGGCAGGGAGATCCCCTCTTCCTGAGACATTACTTTTTTCTCTTTTTTTTTCTGTTTTCCATTCATTCATTTTCAACTTTTTTTTTTCTTTTTTTTTTGTTGTTACGACACATTGAAAGTCTCTTCGCCTTATCGTAAAATTAAACTTTATGAAAATTTGAGCAAACATTATCCAATCTGTGTGGACTTTATCAGGCTTGTAATGTGGCTAAGGGCTAAACGGTATAAAAAAAAGGATACAAAGGCCCAAATGAATGTTTGTCGGCTATAGTTTTGGAAACAAGTGTTGTCATCTGGCATTGTGTCAACTATTTGACTTTTTGAACTTTGCTTTTCATTATTTTCGTTCATCATCACTTTGTGATTCTTTTTGTTTTTGTTCTTTTTTCATTCACTCTTCTTGACGAATTCTTTTCGTTTGATCATTGAGTGCTCTTTATTTGCACACCGAGTTGACTCTTACCTGATGATAACCCTTGCTTGGGAATTTTTTTTTTTTAAAAAGATTTTATTTTTTTTCTTTTTAGATAAAGTCAAGAAGGTCACACATAATTTTGAACTCTGATTGCTTTATTTTCAAAAGATTAACTCTGTGACTAGATGACCTCAACATGACTCGTTTTTTTCTTTTTCCTTTCTAGACTGCCCTTTCAGGTTTTCAATCTAGTGGACTTATTCTTTTCTCCTTTTGTTTTTTTTTTTTGAAAATTCTTTTGTTCTTTTGTTTGCCTCAATGGATTCAGGGATCACCCAACTAGCGCAAGCGAGAAAATTTTGGCCAGACCAATCTGCCCCAATGTAAAGGTTTACTTTGTTACTGAGGGCAATGACAATGTTTGTGGGGAAAATTCTTTATTTTGGGAAAGTGAAGGGTGGAGGTTTTCAAGCAACATGTGCACTGATATCTAGAAAGGAAACGTCAAATTGTTATTTTTTAGACATTTGACCTCGGAAAAGTATGACACTACAACTTTTTTTTTATTGCCATTTTTTCATTTTTTATTCCGTTTTTGCTATTTTCCAAAAGCAAGAGTTTGACAATTCGCAAGAAAGACAAGTGTCTCAAGATTGCCTTCATTTTTTTCAATTTTTTTTTCAATACCCTTTCAGGACTCGATTTCCACCACTACTTGGAGAAACCCTGTAGTGAATGTTCGCATTGCAAGTCATAGATGACATCGCGATATCAATGAGCATACTTCCCCAGTAGCAAGACACTTCACAACATCAAATTCATTTGTATAATGATTTATGCTTTCTTATGTGGTCCTAAAGCCCACATCATTGCTTCATGGCATCGACAGAGGCATTCTCAATCCTTGCCTCAGTGTTAGACTGACTTTCTTCAAAAATTAACCATCTCGAATCAGTCAAAGGTTGCATTTGAGCTTGAACACTCAACACTTTTGATGGCATGATCGATAGCCTCTTCGTGGTAATCACCTTTTTCATATGATGCATCATGAGTCTGGAAGCATGGAGGTTTTACAGGCTTCGTGTAACAAGTAGAGACAAGGCCTTTTTGTAGCAGACTTGGAAGCAACATTGCCTAAGTCCAAAAGTCTAGGAATAGAATTCACAAGCATTTTTCTGCCTAGAGACTTGGTGAGAAATTGAGTTTGGGTCAAGTATCCTATTTGTCTTGCAACTGTTTCAAGTGAAGGGTAGGCCAACGAGATTTGAGCGATAGGAGGTGATTGAACTCTTTCCTTTCTTCTCTTCCCAAGCTTAAACCTGACTCGTTCATATTTGTTGTCATGGTATGGCTTTGCGCGATCTTTCCAATCCTCACACTAACTTCAATTTTTTCTTCCAGTATCTTCAGGTTTGCAAAATTTGAGGAAACACTGCTCACCATGGTCTCACAGAAGGGTGATTGCAGAGTATTTAGGAATGTGTCAACCATCTCGTTATCACTCATAAGAGACTTTCCTTGAACAACATTCTTTCCACCTTTGGGTATACTCCTTGAATGATTTTGACTCCTTTTTCACCATGCTCTGTAGTTGTAATCTGTGAGATGCCACATCTGTGTTATATTTGAAATGCTTCAAGAAAAAATCCACTAGATCCTCCTAAGACCAAATGCACGAATGTAAGGGATGACTGCCCCAGCCAATCTACCTTGGAAGAAATGAATTAGCAACTTTTCATCATGTGCATGAACAACCATTTTCTTCCCACACATCATGAGATAGCTCTTGAGACAAGTGGTCGGGCTATATTTCTCGAATTCGGGCAATTTAAGCTTTGGAAGTATCACCATATCTGGGACTAAGCATAACCCTACAACATTTTCAAACTTAGAGCTTCCTCCACCATCTATGACTCTCATCCTTTTTCTAGCATTTCAAATTTACGCCTGTCAGCCTCAACATACATTGGCGTAACGACATAGTGAGAAGATTTCAACTCGAGTTGCTTTGTCATTGTCTTGCTCATAACATTGGGCTGAATAATATAATTTCACTAGGAACCATGAAAGTGGTTGCCCAAGCTTGTTTCTTGCTTCAACTGCGTTATTCTTAGCCTTTTGAGTGTAAACTTGCCCAGTCTGCTCCTAAGGGTGAGGCGCAATTTAGGGGAAGACCATATGAGGGAAATTTTGGGCCTCTCGAACCCTATGTTGCAGTCGTGGTGTGCACAAATCTCGAGGGCCTTGCAAGGCATTCAGGACCTTTAGGATTCGGCTCATTTGCTCATTCAATTGTTAGACGCCGACTTCCATCCTTTCTTGAACTTCTCCTTGATTCTCCAAGATTTGGTAACTGGTTCGAGTCCTTTAGGGTATCTTGGATGTTTAGCCGTATTTTTAGTTTTTCTATTTATTTTATTAGATGAAACAAATTAAGAAAAAGAAAACAAAAATGAAGAAAAAGAAAAGACGACTATTCTAGCCAGAAATTATAAAGCTGTGAAAATATTACCCCGGTATAATTTGGAAATTAACACGAATAGAGTCAATATGGTGGCTCGTCATTCAGAAGTTCCCAAGATGTGAGTCAGGAAATCTTGGTCAACTAACTCGGGCCTTGGCCATCACCTTCTTCATTTCTTCAATCAATTTCTTGCAGCAATTGAAGAAATATCCAATCCCCTTAAGCAAGTTAAAGATGGCATTGTAGACTCAGCATCAGCTAATAGCTTAAGGATGTCTTCACTGACTTCATTGGCAAGGGAAGCTAGTTGTGAGAGGCTTCACTTTCAATTCGCTCTTGTTCAACAACATGTTCCTTCATTTGGATTATCAATTCTTGATGTCTCCTTTTTAGCTTGATGCTAACATTCCTTCTTCAGTTTTGCCGCTGCTGCTTTCACACGCTGTTTAGCATTGTGGAATTGCTTTTCACAATTTGGGTCGGGAGAAATTAACTTGAGTGGCAACTTGATTATCTTAACCCTTTCTGCAATTCATTGGCTAAGGAATCTTTCATTAATAGTCCATGATCTTGGGCCTTTCTTCGAAGCGAACAACATTGGCCCCAAGCGTTCTTAACTTGATGAAGCATTTCAGCAAAGATTCATTCTTCATATGATCTGCAATGTGGCAAGAGATGCAGGCGCTGACGATCCTCTCACAGGATACCCAAATAGTTTTTTTGTTTGTTTTTTTTTTGCTGACACACACACAACACTGGATACGAGACATCAAGATAGCTCCCACAATGGTATATGGTACACGATCTTTGCTGCCAAGAAAACACGCCATTCAAACTTTTTCTCCCCTAAGCATGCATAAAGTTGCACTTATTCATTTGCCCCTTTCATCTTTGGTTTACATTGTAGTAGTTCACCTAGGGCACATGTGGCATTCAAAGCGTCCTTACTCATGCGAGAAATGAAGCATACATACAACACTGGTAAACAGCGTAACATCATCCTTCTCCTTGGCTCACAACATCGACCGAGGGTCCCATAAGTTTCAGCTAGGCCAATAGTGATTGGATTCTCAGAGTGAACTTTGTATTCCACAAATGCATTCATGGCAACACAATCGACCAACTCCCCGATATTAGGAAAAAGCATGACACCATAGTGGATAAGAGCTAGTACGTTCATGAATGTTTCCCACTTTTCCTCCTCGGTTAATCAATGCAAGAACCATTCTAGGCATCCTTGAGTAAGGCCCCTTGTTGTAAGTATGAATTCACTCTCCCACTTCATTGGGCGTACTTTTATTATACTCGCTTCCTGCCAGACAAGGATATACTACCTGTATGGATCTTTTCCCTCAAGAAATGCATCTAAGATCAACTCAAATTATTCTACTGTAGGCACCAATTGGAAATGAGTCATAGTACTGAGCTAAAACAATAATTGTTATTGTCCAGACCTCCACCTCTGATAGGATCAACAAATTCCCATGCTCCTTCCTGAATGCATTTTTCAAGGTTATCTTTTTTTTCACCAGACCCCTTGAGCCACCAAAACTACCCTTCTTTGCTTTGATGTGTATCCTTTCATCAAAATGTATGTTCTCGAATGCCTCTTGACTCAAAATCCCATGTTAATTTCCATCTTTACCTTAAGGACTTAATCATAAATTTATAATTTCTTGACTAGAATCCACAAAATGTGACAAGACCATAAAAAACATGCGCAAAAAAGAAAGAAAGAAAAAAAAGATGTAGTGATATGTACAAGGTGCTTGATTTTATTAAGCAAAAATGAGGGTTATAGGACCGCACACATCTCCCTTTGTGCCCTAACAGAGGTTCTACGCTTAAGATTCAAGGTCGAGTATATGCAATCTCACAAGGATGATTTTCCCTGAATTTAAAGATCAATGGTCACTAGAGCTATGGCCCCTTTCATAGCATCTCCACAACAGTCGAGTAATTAACTAGGTGTGAAGACACAAATGAAAAGAACAGACTCTAGTTGGGGTTCTCACGATAGCCAAACAAGTAGTATGGCCCAAGTGGCATCGCTACACAACCCCTCTATTTCTATGCTGCACTCAGACCCGGGTATAATGCCTTCACTCAATAGATGCATAATATGTGTGTATGTGAAGGGAGAATGCAATGCACCCAAACCCTCACCTGCAAAACAACTAGAAGATTTTCCCAGGAAAATATAAGCATGTCATCTATCCTAGGGTTCAATATAACACAATCAAACAATTCACATGCAATTATTTCAAATATCAAACACAGATAAGGAAGAAAAACATAAAGCAAAACCACATAAAATTCGTGCATCTAATTAAATGGCCTGACTCTCAAATGTCCCCAGTGGAGTCGCCATCTGTCACAACCGGAATCGCGACGGGACGACGATCCAACAAAGAGAAACGGTTTCGAAAAGTTTTTGAGTCGCCACCATAGTTTATTCTGGAAAACTACAAAAAAACCATAAAACGATAAGGCATGGTCTGCAAAAACCGGATTTTAGGTTCGGGAGTCAGTTACGTGTAGGGAAGGTATTAACACCCTACAACGTCTACCCTAAGGCAGTACCTTTAATTAAATGCGCAAACATGATGTGGTTTACAAAAATGTTTATTTATCCCCAAAAATAGACACCATAAAGAAACAAAATATGTTTTTTAGTTTTTTGGGCCCGACAAGGATTGACCTTGCTCCTACGTATTCTCATTCAGAATGAGAAATCAGGGTTACGTAGTTCTTTTAAAACTGTTTGAAAATTTTGTTTGAGAAATTGTTCGGAAAATTTGTTTGCAAAAGATTTGAATTTTTTGGATTTTTGGAAAGTGAACCTGACAAGGACTAGCCTTGCTCCTACGTATCTCCATTCTTGATGAAGAATCAAGGATCACGTAGTTCTAGGTAAAAAATTGTTTGTTGTTTGGAAAAGAATGTTTTGTGTTTTGGTATTTTTATATGAGGGAAGGAAAAGGTTTCCAGCACAAGGACGATGCGTGCGGTCACATGTGTGCTTTAACCTTTAAAAAAAATTGTATATTATTTATTTAAGAAGGGAAAAAAGGCTTTTAGCACAAGGCCTACGGGAAAGGTCGCACGTGTGCTTTAACCTTTTAAAACATATTTTTGTTATTTTTGTAAAAAGAAGAGAAAAAGGTTTTTAGCACAAGGCCTACGCGAACGGCCGCAAGTGTGCTTTAACCTTTTAAAACATATTTTTGTTATTTTTTGTAAAAAAGAAGGGAAAAAGGTTTTTAGCTCAAGGCCTACGCGAACGGTCGCACGTGTGCTTTAACCTTTTAAAACATATTTTTATTACTTTTGTAAAAAAGAAGGGAAAAAAGGTTTTTAGCACAAGGCCTACGCGAACGGTCGCACGTGTGCTTTAACCTTTTACAACATATTTTCATTACTTTTTGTAAAAAGAAGAGAAAAAAGGTTTTTAGCACAAGGCCTACGCAAACGGTCGCACATGTGCTTTAACCTTTTAAAACGAATTTTATTATTTTATTTTTTATTTTATTTTTATTAATAAATGAGTATAATAAACAAACGATAATAAAACAAATTCTAAAGCTAAAGAAACAAAAGGAAGGACAATAAAAATAAAAAAACATTACAGTCCAATAAGCCCGATAAGAATAGGGTCCAGAGATTAAAAACCAGGGGTGCTGAGCAAAATTGAGGCCCTTTTGATTTGAGCCCAAACCCTTCCTCTCCAACTTGTAATCTGTCAAGGGTGTATGGCTGAAAGTGGAGGTGCAGCCCGAAATAGCATGTCCGGACCCAATCCTCTTTTTTGTTGCAGAAACGGAGTAGGGATGCAAATAGGAATTGCGTGTGGCGATAGGAAGAGGATCCAGCCCACCAGTCTGGTCCAAGCCCGTTTTTTTTTCAGAACACCTTAGGGGTTCCATTGAATTCCCATTTGCCATCAGCGTCCAAGATTGAGGTCATTCACTCTCTCCACTTGGATCCAAAGCCGCGAAGCAGGAAACCTAAGGTGGCACCCGCATCCTCTCAGGCGCGTGCACAGGGCGACCACCGGAATAGCGGCCGCAAGCCGTCTTCCAAGGCGTCGCCTAGTGGCGCCGGTCACCGGCACAATCTCCGCCGGTCACCGCACTAAACCCTCTTTTCTTCCTCTCTTCTTCACGCGAGGGCAATCTCTCCCACCCTAGGTCGCGATGTCGTTTGCTATCAGAAACGTCGGCGACGACACCGATCACCACCAGGGTTACGTAAGGGTGCCGCCGACACCAAGCCAGGGTCGTCGCTCTGCATCGAGCTTTCCCCTCCACCCTCGCGTCGCCGCCACCACCGAGTCTATGGCCAGCACTGCCAAGAGCCCTTGGCGCCTCCTAGAGCCGGTGGTGCTGCTTCCTTCCTCCTCCTCTATGTGAGATATGTTTTCCCTCCAACTTATGGCGCGCCGTTGTACCTTCCACCTTGAGATAGCCACCACCCGAGGTTATGTCAGCGCCTCCGCTGGTGCCTAGTCGTTGTTCGAGACCATCATCGGGCTTAAAAATGGAATAGGTATCTTTGGGGCTTTAGTGATGACAGCGTCGTGAGAGTGGGTGAGGATGATTGTGGTTGTTCTGTTGGATTTGCAGGTAACGAGATGATGTTGTTGGATGATGAAAATGGAAGGAGGTAAAAATTTCTCTATTTTTTTCTTTTGTTTGGCGTTTCTGTGATGGAGGAGGTTGGTTCCAAAGGGGTGATACTGTTGAGTTGATAGAGAGTAGTATGTGAGTAGGAATTTGGGGTAGTGTGAGAGGTGAATGATGGATGATGGAAGAATCGGTTTCAAGTGTGAATCACTACCACGGGCCAAGGGCTATGAAAAATGTTTGCGCGAAGATGGAAGATTTCAATGAATGAGAATGGTGGATGTCATTTGATGTTGTTCGTGCTCTGTGTTTGTGAACTGTGGTGGTGGGTAAATATGGGTTTTTTTCTATTGGGTGAATGTAGAGCCATGTGAACGTGAGTGATGAATTTCTCTGCTATTAGAAAACGAAAAAAAGAGGAAGGAGTCTCTGGTTGTATGTGATGGTTGTAGGGATGAACTCGTGATGTTGGGTGATGAATGGTAGGCCCCCTGATGAAGATGGATGGGAATATTAAGAAGGTGAAATCATGAAGAGAAAATTATGAGTGTTGTGTCGTTTTCTTGTTGGTGTGCAATGGCCTGTGTCTTGATGTGTTATGGTGTGTGAGAAAGGGAGGCTTGGGTTACTGGTGGGGTGAAATCAGGAGGTGAGGAATTGGGAACGAAAAAGGAAAATCTGATTCGGTGGTTACGGGTGTGGTGATGGAGGAATATGGATGGTGAAGGAGTAACCGCGCTTCTGAAAAAATGGCAGAAGATTGTCTCCCTGTCCCCCCAAACGATTCTTCCTTGTCCCCTTTTTCTTTCCTTTTTTTTTATCTTTGCTTTCCTTTCCCTTTTTTTTTCAATTGTTTTTCTTATCTTTTTTTTTCTACGTTGTCTTTTTTTTTTTACGTTTAAATTATTTTTCGCTTTTTCAATTCTTTTTTTTTCATTTTGCTTTTTTTTTCTTTTGTTTTTCTCTTTTTTTTATTCTTCCTTTCCCATTTTTATTTGTAATTTTTTTTTTCAGGACTAAACAAAATAGTAAACTAAAAATTAAAAATAATGAAATAACATAAAGTAAAATAAAATAAAAAATGAAAAAAATAAAAAAAGATAAAATAAGACAAGTAAAAAAAGTCCTATTATTTATGTTACCCAGACGAAATTGGGTGTTGACAGCGGCAAAGAAGGACACATCAAGCCGAACTGTCCATATTTGAAGTCGAAGCAGAAAGCTAACAAGAAGTTTCCTTAGGAGAAGAACAGAAAGCAAAAGGTTGCTTACATTGCTTGGGAAAACAATGATTCAGAATCCTCAAGTGATGAAGATCTTGATCAAGAGGAGGAATCTAACATTTGCTTCATGGCTGGAACATCACTGACAAATTATGAGAGTGATACAGATTTTGAAAAAGAACCTATTGAGGTGAAATATGACCTATTGCTAGATGCTTTTCAAGAAATTCATATTGAAGCAATGCGACTACAGTAAAAGGTTAATCGACTAAACTCTGAAAGAAAAGATTATGAGTATAGAATCAATAATCTTGTCAATGATAATGATAAATTGCAAAAATAATTAGATGTTGCCTTATTATCTACCAAAACTGTTATAACTGAGACTATTACAGTTGAAAAGGAATGTGAAAAATGTTCTACTCATGTTGAACAAATAGATTACTTGACTAGCACGCTAGCTAAGTTCACACAGGATAGAGATAATTTGAATGTTGTTTTAAAGTCTTCAGGAAGAGCAATTTATAGGCAGGGAATTTGATATAAAGCTCAAACAAATAGAACCAATACAAAGAAGTTTACTGATTTAAGTAAACCTGTTAAACATGCTTGCTTTTACTGCAATAATATTGGTCATATAGTTAGAAACTGTTATTACAGAAAGGTTGGTGTTCCTAATGGCCTATACATATGGATTCCTAAGGAACATCTTGCTGCAATTAACAATCAAGGACCCAAATTCAAATGGGTACCTTCATAAAAAAATTTATGTTGTTTTGCAGGTTAGCAACAGATGCAGTGAGAGCTCAAGGGTGAATTAACATGATTATATCAAATTTCTTGAGTGTCTACAACTGGTAACAAATATCATCTTACAGCATCATGCATAAAAATTGTTTGATTGATGATGTTTGATTGTGTGTATGATTGTCTGATTGATTGTTTGATTGCTTAATATGAAAATTACTTTTTACGACTTTTAGTCAACTTGATTATGAGCACAATCGAAATGTATGTATCTGTATGTGTCTGTTTTTGAAAACTCTCTGTCATACAGTAGTCAACTTTAGTCTTATTAAAATTGACTTTGTGTCTCTACTTTTGGGTTGTCCATATTTGAAAATTTAAAATGGGCCTTTTTGGTTTTTTGGTCAGTTCGTGCCTATTTATAGTGAGTTTATCTTCTTGAATTGTAATTGAATTTAGCCTAACTGTGTCTTGTGTCTAGTTTGATGCCTCATTTATGATAGAATGGTTGTTAGTCGTTTGTTTTTTGTTGGCTGGTGGTTTAGAATGATATTCCTTTTGTTGTAGTTAAATCAAGATTGTAATATCTTTTGTAAGTATTAATGAAATCATTCGTTTATGGTTTAATCCTATCTACTTTGATTTCTTGATTGAATATGTTTGAATCGATCTTAAATCGACTGTGTGATTGATGAAGTTGATTATGCATATGTTCACTGTTACATTTATTCTTTTGCATACTCACTTCTTAACTATATAATTTCTTGCATTACTGTGATTCTAAATTGCTTGATCTTCAAAAGATCTTCAAAGGTTTTGCAGGAAACATTTCTTCTGGACTTACTATTGGAGTCACTACTCAATGAAGAGCAATGTAATCGACTGGAAATATGGATAAATCGACTATCGTTTACAGGGGTTATAAATTCCATTTGTTGGAATTTGGTTATTTTGTTGCTTGATCATATTTTATATTGTTTACTTTCAATATATCTATGTTTAAAATTGATTGAAATATCTATGAGATTATATTGTGAGATTGTTGATTGATTGTATCTATGCTTGATTGAATTGTTTGCAATTCTATTTCTGATACAATTCTATCATTGTTCCTATATGCTCTAAAATTTGTGAAAACTGCATTGTGAATTTGGGTTTTGATTTTAAAACATGCATAATGATAGGGGGAGCATTACATGATTGTCTAGAGTTTTCACATGCCTACACTTTAAGGGGAGATAATTTTCTTTATCATGTGATTATCTATGACAGGGGGAGCATCATTGATTGATTAATCTGTTTACATTGATGCATCTCTGGTATATCATTTATCATCATATCATTATCATAGAGCATACCTTTATTGCTAATGCACAAAGGGGGAGAAAAGTTTGATTGATTATTTGCCTGATACATGATTGCTTGATACTGTTGATACAGAGTAAATGTTGTCTGGATTGTTTTTTATTTGAAATATTTTCAGATAGACTCTTCTTTGCTCTGATATATTGATAAAATCATTTAATCACTTGCTTTGATACAGTTTGCTTATATGAGCTCTGATATAGTTTGATTATATGATTCATTTTATGTGTTGTTCTGTACAAACATGGTTGTTTATTAATCATAGTTGTCCATCATCAAAAAAGGGGGAGATTTTTAAGATTGTTTGATAAGGGAAGCACTGGTTTAGCTAAACCTTAATCTCACAGTGATCTGGTTTTTTATGATGACAACACATTATTAATAACACATGTATTGATATGTGTTACATGTTCGAAACTTTATTGTGTATGAATTCTTGAAGAACATGTTTGTGTTGATTTTCATATATGTGTGCATATTCACTGGTTTTTTGCATGAAATATCTTTTGTGATTGCATTACATATCTTTCAAAAAAGAAAACCACATGCACTTGGTTGAACTTATATTGTTGGCAAAACTGCAAGTTTTAAGTCGACTTCATTATGAAATAAGTCGATTAAAACTTGTGACTTTGCACATATTTTCAAAAACAGTGTTGTGTGTAATTTTGCAAAGAAAAGATTTTCAAAACTGCATTGAAGTGACATAGTCGACTGCATGCGCAGGGAACTCAACTTAGTTAGTTATGTTATGAATTTCTGTTAATGCTTGTGAACTTTAACGGCTATATTTTGATTCTTTAGTCAAGCATTAATTGCAAGTCAACTGAATTAAATGTGTAATCAATTTGGTTGGTCTGACTGCTACTAATTGTTTTAACTGTTATAACTGTCTGGTTACAATCGACTATATTAGTAGCGAAGTCGACTACAAGAGCGTCTATTTTATAGAAAACTATAAATAGACGTGATTTTGTTCTTCACAGATACTTTGGTTATTCTAACATTTTCATTCTGCTGTTTCAAATTTTGATCTCTGTGAAAATGCTCCAAGAACTCATCAAGAAGACCGTGGAGACCTCTCTTGGATAGTTGCTTGAAGAGCAAGGTTGTGCTGAAAGAAAAGCTTGATCAAACTGTACAATTGAGGTGTAATGGAAATTTATCATCTACTTCTCTCAATCTTGTGAAGATTGTGGCTGCCTTGTTGTGATTACAGGAAGAGGACGTGCTGCGTTATGGGAACTTTGAGGATTGTTCAAAGTTGACAAAGACTACAAGAGAGGGGATATCTTGCTACTTTCTTTGGGTGTTATATGCATATACTTTGGTTAGAGGGTTAGAGAGGTGTTTTATATTTTGAGGTGGAGGTCTCTATAGAAACCTTGTTGTAAATAAGACGGTAAGTCCGAATATCGTTTCCCAAGGGACTCTTAGGCCTAGACGTTCATGTGAATTGATTTCATAAGACTTGAATGAATAATAATTTGATTTTGTAATGCAAAGACAAAAATAAACATGTATGCAAAAACGTGATCAATTGACAGATAAAGATATGGATAAATGGTGTTGCTGGGGTTTATGGTTTCATCCTAATCCACCATCTTATATCTATTATTCTTATTAAATTCAACTTTGTTATCAATGTTCATGCAACTTTCTAATTTACTCTAAACCCGATTCCTCGGCGAAGAGAGCTTATTCCCAATTACTAGTTTACTATTCCTAGTCTCCCTAGTGATTAGTCACGCATTAATGATCGAAGCTTAAAGAAATTGACCGTCCTATTCCTATTCCTAGGTAATATTTCATAATCAGAAGAATTCTCCTCATGTCTAGATTTCCCCGTACGTTCCCATATCGACAAAATCAATAATTATGACACTGAATGAGTTAAACAATGCAAGCTTTAAATTCAGAGAAGAAAACTCAAACTATTGATAACAAAAGTATATGAATAAAATAAGAACTTCAATATAAGAGAGTTTCAAAATGATTACATTGTTCCCCAACAGCAAAGGGTTTAGTTCACCATTGTTATGGTGAAACTAGATGAATTGAATGGAAAATATGAAAGAGATAACCCTAGAATTGAAAGATTGGAGCTTTTGCCAAGAGAGTAAAGAGAGTGTTATGTCGTCTTTCTGCCAAAAGATATCTTCTCTAGTGCGCTCTGGGTCTATTTATAATACAGAAAAATAACAGAATTTTGGCCCAGGCTCATAAGTACACCGCTCAGCGGTGAGTTCACCGCTCAGCGGTAGGTGTGGCACTTAAGTGGGACGCTCAACGGTCACGCCCAAGCGTTAAACAGTTTGTCTTTGAAAAGGTCAGCGCTCAACGGTGTGCGCGGCTCTTACTTTTCCCCTCAGCGTTGGCGCTTAAGCGTCAGATAGTGGCTTCCTCTCCAAAACTGGCGCTCAGCGCTGGAACTTGTGCTGAGCGGTGGACGCGATTCATCCTTTACACCTTTTTTCATCCTTTCTTGAGTCCAACTCCTTCCTCCTTCACTTTCCATAACTCAATTCCCATTTAATCTTGTCAAAACAATGTAAAACCTCGCATAATATCTCTAAAACCACCTTTGACTCTCTTGTAACCTAACTAAAGCAATTTGCATGATTTCAAGCTCATTCTAAGTCATAAATAGTGTGTTTTGATATCAATTTCAAGTATAAAAATAAAGGTTTTTAGACCGTTATCAGGTACAGGAAGGACATTGGATCTTTTTCCTTGAGATTCAAGAAACGTTTGCAAGGTTTATACTTTGCGAAAAAGATTTGAAAAAGACTCTGACTTTTAAACTTCACCAATTCATGCCCCCCCTTTGGTATTGAAACTAAGTCATTCTTTTTCCAACAGTTAGTAATGTAATCGGTTACATTAAAATCAAATGTAACAGAAATACAACTAACACAGTTCTAATTGAATTCACAATTAATGTAATCGATTTGCATTTAATGTTAGTCAAGCATATTTAAAAATATGACCGTCAATACTGTTATTATGACTAAGCTTGAAAACAAATTTCAAATGATAACAAACTTAATTGATTACATAACATGTGTAATCGATTAAGTTAAGCACTTAACCAGATTTTGAAAACTTTTTCTCTTCAAAAACTCATCAAAGCTTGTTGTTTTGCCACAGTTTAAAACATAAGTTGTCTGATGAACTTAATTGATTACAACATCACTGTAATTGATTATGTCATGCAGATTCGCTTTTGTGCTTGTGGTTTTTATCACATAGAAACATACAGTATGCATACATAGATATAAACACTTCATGATCACAGTAGTATGCAAATTCAACAGTATGTCAACATATGTATTAATCAACAGATAGATTTACATAACCACATATGTATCAATCACAAATACATATTTCTGTTGTGTATTGACAACATATATGTGTTGTTACAATCAATGTGTTGTCATCATAAAAAACAAACACGTCACATTGGAAATGTCTCACACACACAAATCACCAAATTAGTAACATATTAATCATGTGTTGTACTTTATCAATAATAACATCAAATAATTAACATAGCTATTATAATTCTACGAAACATCTAAACATTAAACACCAATTACCAAACAATAATACTCAAGTCTCAAAACCACTTTATTCCCTAATTACTACATTTTTTCTTGTCTTACACTTTTCTCTTTGTAGGCTATTCTCTTTGTATGATATTCTCTTTGTATGTTATTCTCTCTATTCTTTCTTCGAATCATATTCTATTTAAAGGCTTCTCAAAAGATATCCATTAGACTTAGTTTTTCCTTGATTCTTGTATCTTCTTAGTTTTGTTGTGTGAAACAATCGTTGTCAAAGCAAACTTGTTTCTTCAGTACTTTGACAGAAGTACGTAGTATTATTTATCTGGCATGACTTTTGGTGAAGAGAACATTTCATAAATGTCTTATTTGTTTCTGACGTCAATTTTTGATCTATATCCGATGGAGCAGGTGGATGCGTGTAGTAGGTTATCTGCACAAAGTAGAGTAGATATGCATGCAACAAATATATCTTTTCTCTTATAACTTTTGTTGTTTTTGAACATTAAGCATTTAATGGCATTTAATGCTTATTCAGAACAACAAAGTGCATTTTACATTTTCTATCGTTTGGGTAGCATTTTATCATTTAAGCTTTTTCACTAAGACACCAAGCATGATTGAAGACTTCATCGTCTGAAGAAGTGAATGGTTTAGCTCGTGGTATCGTCTAGTATATTGTAAATGCTTTAAGATTTTTCTTTCTTCAGCAAGAGCATTTAGCGAGTTGTCTTCCACAAGTTTTTGGAATATTAATTGAGACTTTAAAATGGCTTACAAAAAAATTGTCTCGACACTTTTACATCCTTATCTATTTGAGAGTTTGACTGATTACCATTTTGTATAGTATAGCTTATGCGTTTAGCAAGACTCTCATTGACGCTTTAACTTTGGGAATCATTTATTATTGTGTCTGGTTTATGCCTAAGTGTTTTTCTAAGACTTTCCTAGGTTACTAGATTTTCAAAGTATTTAACTTATTACCTATGTTTCAACTATTATGATATTCTAGTGATAACCTATTCAAATGCTCATTCATTTAATGTTATTTTGTTATACTTCGAAACATATGAGAGCGTTTAGACATTTTAGTTTTATAGATGATTTTTTCTTAACATTGAATATAGTATCAGCCTCTTGGCTTCTTCTCATCCTCATTCGTCTCCATGAATGATTGTTCAACCTCTCCCAAATGGTCTCAATTAATATAGCCTCATTTGGCTCCATCATCTAAGCCTGATTTAGCTTTAACAATATCAACCATTCAGCCTCAACATAGCGTGATTCGACTCCTTAACCTCATATAGCTTCAATGTGAATGACCAATCAATCTCTCTCACACAGACTCAGTCAACCTCCATCTCGGCCTCTTTCGACTTCGCCATATCAGCCTCATTTTCGCTTCAAAAGCTTGACTGATCAACATCATCAACATATACCAGCCTTGTTCAGGCCTCAACATGTTGGCCTTGTTTGGCCTCAAGATCTTTGTTAAACCCTGGCAAGTGTACCAGATCGTATCAAGTAATAATAAATGGTAAGTCCAAGTATCGTTTTCCCAAGAGACTCAAGGCACTAAACTGTTGTGCTTTTGCTTAACCAATCAAGACTATAAAAATAATATTTTGGGATTTTTTAATATAAAGTGCAGAAAAATAAACATGAATGCAATTTGATCAATTGAGGTTAAACACAAAAGTAGATGGATGATGTTGATAATATGAGATGGATTTGTTGTTAAGGTTCAGATTTCACCCAATCACTCTCATATATCTACTTTTCTTATTAAATTCGCTTTATTATCTAATTGTCATGCAAACTTTCTTAGTCTACCCTAAACCCGATCCATCGGCGAGAAGAGCCTACTACTAGTTACTGGCTTACTATCCCTAGTCTCCCCTAGTAACTAGGGGTGCAAGTACCACAGAAGCAAAATACAATTGATCGTCCTACCCCCTATCCCTAGGTGGTATTTGTTAATCAAGGAATTCCCTATCAGTTCATGACTTCCCCGTACGTCCCCGTATCGACAAAGGCAAACATCTATTTATCGAATGAGTTAAACGATAATAGCATAGAGCATAGATAAGAAACCCAATAATTGATAATAAAAGCATATGCAAGCATATGAATAAAACAAGAATTTCAATAAAAGAGAGTTTAGAGGTTACATCTTTCTCCAACAACAAATAAGGTTAGTTCTCCATCGTCATGGAGAAACTAGGTGAATAATGGAATGAAAGAGTTAGAAACCCTAAAAAGGAGAAAACGAGAGTTGTCACCATTTCCAAATCTACCACCAAAGGGGTGAAAAGTGTGTTTCTATGTCTAATCCATCAAAAGATATAAACCCTAAGATGTTCTGGCCTTTAAATAGGACATAAAAATAACAGAAAACATGTCCAAGCCCAAACAGATCATAAAAATCGCACAATATATCAAATCACGTTCTGGTTGACTTTTTCTAGATTTTGGTTGACTTTTCAGCACTCTGGTCAACTCTGGTCAATTTTTCAGCATTCTGGTTGACTGGTTGACTTTTCTTATTGACTGTTGACTTTTTTGCACTCTATTTGACTTTTCTGCACTCCAACCATTTGATACTTCAACCTTTCTTTCAATATATTCCAAAAACCTACAAAATCAAGGGAATTTAATGATAAAATCATAAAACATGTCCTCAACTCTTTTATTCACAAAACTAAAGAAAAATCATGAGTCAAAGCAAGTTTCTAAGTCAACAAGGGTGCATTTGATATCAAAATTAAGTATAAAAATAACGTTTTTTCAACCGTTATCACAACCCCAAACTTGAAACTTTGCTTGTCCTCAAGCAAACAAGATGAAACTTAGTCTTCCACAAATCAACACAATGGTTCAATCACATTCAAAAACTTTTTTTCTTTCAAGACAAGTAATCACTCAAATCAACTCATCAATAGAATTTAGTCAAGATGTGCACATGCTTTGATTCAAATTACTCATCATGGTGTTCACACAATCACATACTCTTCCAACAGATGCTATTTTAAGGAATGATCAATTAGCTAAGCATAGATATAATCATGAAGTCATGGAACCATTCCTCACCAGATACTTAAGCACTCAAAAGTGTTTCACTCAAAGGTGTATAGATGTCACTCCTTCCCTCTACTATCTACATGTCACATAGAACAAAATTGTCTTTCATTTGCCACAATCAAACATCATCACATACACATGTCATCATAAGGACTTTTCAGGGCTTATAATGTGGTTGTGCTAACAAGGAAAATTGGTTTTTCTAGATCACAAAACCCTTGAGTTAAGAGAGTTATCTATACATTCATAGTTCAAGCACAAACTCTCTTTTTACCAATCTCACTCATTCCCAACTTTCCCTTTTCTTCACATTGAGCTTTTCTTTTCATGCTTTTTTCTTTTTCTATCTTTTTCATCTTTTCTCATGCATTTTTTTTTAACTCATAAGCTCAATGCCTAATTTTTATTTTCTTTTTTAATTCTCCCAACAACCCCAAACTTGAACCTTTAACAATACCCCAAAAATATTTCTCAACCTAACTCAAGGTAAAGATTTTCAAAGCAAGGGTTCTCATCCTGTTTAAGGCTTAGGTTCAAAAATGGTAGAACATAATATGTTCTTTTTCATATGGGACAAAATTTTTGTCTAGAAAAGGGCTTTTCAAAAATGGCCTTGATCATATGACACATACATGCAGATCAATCAATCACAGAAATTTAGGCAAAATCATTCATGCTTCCAGTAAATAGCAAATATATCAATAAGAACTCTAGAGCTCAAAAACCTCACACAAGCTTATTCCAATCATTCAATCAAATACCTTGCTTAGCCTTATAATCACAATCACAAAATCACAATGCATCTGTTCACACAGCTTGTGAACCACCACCTGTATATCAGCATATTGTGCAATCCCAACATCATCAATATCAAAGCATCATCAAAAAATACCCATCATGCAAAAATATCAATATCAAACCACTGCATCAGATATAGTGTCCAACCAAGTTCATCAACACCTATTCTAAAAACAGAAGCAAATATAACATAATTTAAAAAGATAAGTTTAGAAAACTGGGTTGCCTCCCAGGTAGCGCTTGTTCAACGTCACGAGCCTGACCCAAGATCTTTCTAGCACCCATCAGTAGGTTCAAACCTTACCATCACCCATTAGTAGGTGTACCTTCCTGTATCCTTCAGTAGATACCTAAATCTTCTAGCATCCCTCAGTAGATGCTATCCCAATGGCATTCATCAGTAAATGTTGTTAATGACATCCATCAGTAGATGTCTATTCGCCATCCTCTTTCATAACAACATCCATCAATAGATGTTGTAGAAGCATCCATCACTAGATGCTATCATCACTGTCATCAGAAGCAGCATATAACCTAAAAAAAACTTAAACACACAAAGAAAAATCAAATCCAAATCAGACAAATAATTAAAAAGAAAAAGTTAGAAACTGGGTTGCCTCCCAGCAAGCGCTTCTTTAACGTCATTAGCTTGACCCGGTAAAGCCCAAACACCCATCAATAGGTGTTGATATTTTATGTTGGTGTTCTTCCTTCCTTCATCACACCAACAAAATTTTGGAAATTTCCTTGTCACCAACTCTAAGGATCCTTAATCTCATGAGCTCTGTTTGCTTTAATAGTCTTGACAACCCATAACCTAATTTTGAATTTCATTGATGTGCCAGGTTAGGGTTCGTCACTTTTCACATCAGGGTGTTGGTGAACCAATTCTCCTTCCTTATCTGCCTCCTGATGATCTTGTGCTCCTGGTACCAAAAAGTTTATCCTGTATACACTAAAGAACACTACACTAGAGCACAAAATTAGCCCAAAAAAATAAAAATAGTAAAAGATATTTTTTTATTTTAATTTTCGTTTTTTTTATTGAAAAGATAAAGATAGTATGAAAAAAAAAATCAAAAATAAATAGAAAAATAAATAGAAAGATAGAAAGATAGAAAGATAGAAAGATAAGGAGAAAAATGAGGAGAAAAATGAGGAGAAGAATGAGGAGAAGAATAAAGAGAAGGATAAGGAGAAGATATTATTTTATTTTATTTTCGTTTTTTTTAATAAAGACAGAAAAATAAAAATAGAAAGATAAAAACAGAAAAAGATTTTTTTTTTATTTTTTTATTTTTTTAGAATAAAAACAGAAAGATAAAAACAGAAAAAGATATATTATTATTATTTTTTTTTTCAAAAAATAAAAACAATAAAAGATAGATATATTTTTTTCATTTTTTTTTTCAAAATAAAGATTGAAAAATAAAAACAAAAAGATATTTGATTTTATTTTTTCGTTTTTTTTAGAAAGATAAAGAATAAAAACAGAAAGATAAAAACAGAAAGATAAATAGAAAGAGAGATAGAAAGTCTAATCGGTTAAGAATCACACACAAAGAATAGTTCTACCATGAGTCCCCAACAACACGCCAAAAACTTGTTAAATCCTGGCAAGTGTACCAGATCGTATCAAGTAATAATAAATGGTAAGTCCAAGTATCGTTTTCCCAAGAGACTCACGGCACTAAACTGTTGTGCTTTTGCTTCATCAATCAAGACTATAAAAATAATATTTTGGGATATTTTAATATAAAGTGCAGAAAAATAAACATGAATGCAATTTGATCAATTGAGGTTAAACACAAAAGTAGATGGATGATGTTGATAATATGAGATGGATTTGTTGTTAAGGTTCAGATTTCACCCAATCACTCTCATATATCTACTTTTCTTATTAAATTCGCTTTATTATCTAATTGTCATGCAAACTTTCTTAGTCTACCCTAAACCCGATCCCTCGGCGAGAAGAGCCTACTACTAGTTACTGGCTTACTATCCCTAGTCTCCCCTAGTAACTAGGGGTGCAAGTACCACAGAAGCAAAATACAATTGATCGTCCTACCCCCTATCCCTAGGTGGTATTTGTTAATCAAGGAATTCCCTATCAGTTCATGACTTCCTCGTACGTCCCCGTATCGACAAAGGCAAACATCTATTTATCGAATGAGTTAAACGATAATAGCATAGAGCATAGATAAGAAACCCAACAATTGATAATAAAAGCATATGCAAGCATATGAATAAAACAAGAATTTCAATAAAAGAGAGTTTAGAGGTTACATCTTTCTCCAGCAACAAATAAGGTTAGTTCTCCATCGTCATGGAGAAACTAGGTGAACAATGGAATGAAAGATATAGAAACCCTAAAAAGGAGAAAAGGAGAGTTGTCACCATCTTCAAATCTACCTTGAAAGGGGTGAAAAGTGAGTTTCTGTGTCTAATCCATCAAAAGATATAAACCCTAAGATGTTCTGGCCTTTAAATAGGACATAAAAATAACAGAAAACAGGTCCAAGCCCAGACAGATCATAAAAATCACACAATATATCAAATCACGTTCTGGTTGACTTTTTCTGGATTTTGGTTGACTTTTCAGCACTCTGATCAACTCTGGTCAATTTTTCAGCATTCTGGTTGACTGGTTGACTGGTTGACTTTTCTGGTTGACTGGTTGACTTTTATGTACTCTGTTTGACTTTTCTGCACTCCAACCATTTGATACTTCAACCTTTCTTTCAATTCATTCCAAAAACCTACAAAATCAAGGGAATTTAATGATAAAATCATAAAACATGTCCTCAACTCTTTTATTCACAAAACTAAAGAAAAATCATGAGTCAAAGCAAGTTTCTAAGTCAATAAGGGTACATTTGATATCAAAATTAAGTATAAAAATAACGGTTTTTCAACCGTTATCAATCTCTCGACGTCATTTTGGTCTCAAGCTCAACTTTGTTAGGCTTCCAGCTCAACCTTCTTAGTTGTCAATAAATATCGGGTTCGTCCTCATCATTTGTTCGACCTCGTTATGCCTCAACCTCTCGTCCTTGTTTAGACCTCTAGATCTGAACATTGTTTATGCCTTTAAATAGGCCATGATTGGCCTCAACATCCGTCGGCCTCGTTCATGCCTCAATAGCCCGTACTCTTTTAGGACTCTAGCACATCCTTGATGAAAAGTAATAAATGTTGTCTTGAAAATATAAATAGTATGGCACATGATTAGTAATAGGGTAATGATACTTTAACACTCCATTTTCACAAATTTTTGACACCCATCACGTGTGAGTTTGTTATTGGTCAAGGTGGATTCAAAAATGAAAAACAAAAATGACATGGAAATAAGGGCTTTAGGGTTTTGTTTTCACGGATTCATTTCTTTTGATTTAAAAAAATAGAACCTCTTTTACGAAAGAGCATTATAGAAAGAACCTCCTCTCACCCACAACAGTCCCTCCCACCCAGAAGCGTCGTGAGGAACTAGTCGGTCACTGGAGGATCGCCGTTGACTGCAGCATCTACCGTCGTGTCGCTGCTGACCGCGGTGTCCATCGCCGTTCTGTCATTTGAAAGCTCCAACGATGCGGAAACCACCATTGGTGGTGGTTTTGAAGCTTGTCGTCATTCCTTTCGGTAATTTTTTCTTCTTGTTCGGTGGGTTTAAGTTGTTTCTAAAATTTTTGAGCATTTAGGGTTGTTGTGTTATTTTGGTGTTTATCGTGGTACAGTTAAGTGTGGTTTAAAGTTTTGTTGATCATTTTGTGGTTAATGTGGTTTTTGGGTGGAAAGTTTGAATTTTTTTTAGTTTGTGGTTGTTATTTTGACTTATGTTTTTTCTGGTTGATGTGGTTTTCGGATGGAAAGTTTAAATTTTTTGGATTTGTTGGTCCTTTCTGTAATTTGTTTTTTATTATATTTTTCTCTAATTTTTCTCTTTGACGTACTTCCTGTTGTTTTCAATATTGTTTAATTTAATTTTTATTTCTGGTAGGTATTATTGGTTTTTGAAATATATACATGTGTGAATGTTGTTTTCTTTTTTATTTCTTAGGTAACGAAATTTTACAGAGATTTTGGTTGTTACCATTTTGGTTGAATCGGATGCCAAAATTTTATCAAGAAACTTCTAAAATATAATAATTAATAGAGTAAAATTGATTAGATAATATAAATGTTTAGCTACAGTTAAAGATAAGCGAACAGGTACCTAAGAGAAACAAGGATCCGTGTAGTAACGATGGTTGCTACATTTGGGAACTTATGGCTACTACTCTTAATGGTATGGTTACACAGTTAACTATTAGTCAGGAATCCAGTTTCTAAGGAGGTAAAAAGATGACTTAACCATGCACGAAAATCTGAGTTTTAATATTAACTATAGAAGGTTTTTTCTTTAGTATTTTATTTCCTTAAGTGTTTAATATTATTTCCCGAAGTTGTCTGTTGAAACATGTGTATAACCCTGGTTCGAAGTATGAATACAAATCTTTTCTCTTTTGCTACAGGGAATCATAAAGGAAGAGCAACATAGTTTTAACATCCCATGATATACTCCCACAATATCCTTATCTTGTAAATTGTTTATAAGTGTTATTTCCTTCTGAATTAGTTTGTGCTTTTGACCCCAAAGATTTAAAAAGTATAATAAAATCTTTTTGGTTTAATCTTCAGGTCGTCAGTGAATTCTTTCTTGGAGTCTACTGGAATTGGTCCCCATTGCATAGGAAGTGCTTCCCTACTTAATTGACTTTGTGCGTATTAGTAATTTAGGAGCATAAATTGACTTTATGTGTATTAGTAATTTGGGAGCATCCATTGCAAAAGTAGCACAAGATGCTCTTGTAGCATAGTATGGCAAGAAGCACAAATTTAATGGCTTGCATGCATGCATTCATGGCTTTAACTGCTGGTGGAATCTTAGGTAACTTGATTGGTGGTTATTTCTTATAGAAAATGCCTCCCAGAACAATGTTTGCAATATTTCTCATCTTTATTATAGTGGTATGTAAAAAAGTTTCCTTGCTTAGGTTAAATAAGAACTTAATTATTAATACTATCGTCAAAATCTTTAAAAATAATTTTAAACAAAATAAATCATTAAATTACTTATTATAAAATTCTTAAAAAATAATTAATAATTGAAACTTTGAAAATTTTTAAAAATATTTTGGATAATTTGTCACAATTTTGTGACAGTTAAAATATAATATATTTGTGGTGTTTGTTAATTGTTAAAATATAATAAAAGATTATATAATAAAAGTAAATTTTGTGGTAGTTTTAAATTGTTTGAATTTTTTTCTAACAAAAATACTAGTTCTTAAGATATTTTTGTCACATGTAATTTTTGTCACCATTTTGTGACATTAAACTCAATTTACAGTACTTAGATAACAAAATTTCTAAGGTTGTTGAAATGGATTGATATCAATATTGGTGAGAAGTTAATGAAGTGCTTTGACTAAGGGATAACTGAGTAGTTGGTGATTTGAGGAATGTGTTGTTGTAATGTATTTTAGACTATTTCATATTTGATATAATGAAATTTGTTAATTTTTTCAGGTTGTTGTTGATGTTGGGGTCTCCAAAGAAGAACTTTGTTATGATATAGTCTTTGCTTTAAGTAAAAAAAAATGAATGTGAAGTTGTAGAAAAGTTGAGTGAGAGAGTATGGAATTGGTTTGAAAGATTTGGCACATTATACTTAGGTGCTACATTTTGAATTGTCCTTTTTGTTTGGCCACTATTTGATACCATATGGAGATAGCATTATACAAGTTTATGTAATGTATTTTTAATTAATTTTTTACTTTATATCTTTTATGTTCTTGTGGTGTTCCCTTCCTTTTAGGACGATGCCCTTCAATTGCTTTAAGTTTGACAAAAACAAAACATTGAATTCATCTTACAATTTTAAACTTGAAATTATATTCACTAGTTCACACCTTTAATTCTTGAAACTTTTATTGATTACATAATCATGTCGATCTTAAATATTTTAACATAAATGTGAATAAATATTTAAATGGATTCTTAAAAGATAAATAAAAAGTGTTTAATTAAAACTCTAGTAAATAAGTTGTTAAAAATTCACAAGTTTGTCTTTTTTATGTAAATCATGATAGAAATTTAATTCAAATAAAAAATTTGGTGAGTAAATCTTAAAAGAGAATTGGTTCACTTAAAAATCAATGTCATTTTAACAGATGATGACCCCTGTGTGCATAAACTTTGCTTGAATTCTCTACTTATTTGACATTTGCTCTCAGTGTTGTTTCTGCCCTTTGCTCCCAGTGTTGTTTCTACACAATGAGTTTTACAAACAATGGTTCCTTGGCCATGGAGTTCAATATAAATGTGATAATCAATGCCTGAACATCACTTATATGTCTAATAAGTATTAAAAAAATGGTTCACTTAAAAATCAATGTCATTTTCACAATTGACCCCTATGTGCAGAAACTCTTCCTGAACTCTCTCCACTTATTTGGCCTTTGCTTCCAGTGTTGTTTCTGCACCATGAGTTTTACAAAGAATGGTTCCTTAGCCATGAAGTTCCATATAAATGAGATAATCAATGCCAGAACATCACTTGTATGTCTAATAAGTCTTAAAAAAATGGTTCACTTGAAAATCAATGTCATTTTCACAATTGACCCCTATGTGCAGAAACTTTGCCTGAACTCTCCACTAATTTGGCCTTTGCTCCTAGTGTTGTTTATGCACAATGAGTTTTACAAAGAATGGTTCCTTAGCGATGGAGTTCGATATAAATGAGATAATAAATTCCTGAACATCACTTATATGTCTAATAAGTCTTAAAAAAATTGTTCACTTAAAAATTAATGTCATTTTCACAGTTGACCCCTTTGTGCAAAAACTTTGCATAAACTCCTCACTTATTTGGCCTTTGCTCCCAGTGTTGTTTTTGCACAATGAGTTTTACAAAGAATGGTTCTTTGGGCATGAAGTTCGATATAAATGTGATAATCAATACCTGAACTTGTATGTCCAATAAGTCTTAAAAAAATGGTTCGCTTAAAAATCAATGTCATTTTCACAGTTGACCCCTTTGTGCAGAAACTTTGCCTGAACTCCCCACTTATTTGGCCTTTTCTCCCACTGTTGTTTCTGCACAATGAGTTTTACAAAGAATTATTCATTGGAGGTGAAGTTCGATAAAAATGTGATAATCAATGCTTGAAGATCACTTGTATGTCTAATAATTCTTAAAAAAATGGTCTACTTAAAAAAGCAATGTCATTTTCACATTTAACTCATGTGGATAGAAACTTTGATGAACTCTCCATTTATTTAGTCTTTGCTCCCAGTATTGTTTCTACTCAATGAATTTTACAAACAATGAGTTTTACAAATATTTGTTTTTGGAATTTTAAACCTTCTTCTAAATTGTAGGAAAAATCTGCGTGTATTCCTATATACTAGTAATTTTGTAACTAATTGATGATTGGATTTTAAAATGAATATTTAATTTTATAATTTATTTCCATAACTTTTCGCATTACCTTTTAAATGCTTTTGAAAGTAATTAAATTATTTTGTTTTCCTTGTCAACAAATATTCCCTTAAGGAATTTTAAACAAATTTGACGAAGAATAGTTGAAGCTTTTCGTATCTTAACCAAATTTAATAATTATTCTTACTTTACAATTTTGGTAATTATTAAATCAAATAACATCCTACTAAATTATTTTGGTAATATTTATAAGTTGTGATATTTTACTAAAATTTATTTTTGATGAAATAAAATCCACTCATTAAATAAATTATATTTATATAAAATATTGAAACCTCATCCATATATGTTTGCATAAATTCAAAATTAAGTGGTATAATCCACCAGAAGATGAAACACATATTGTATGCCTCCAGTCACAAGCAACCAAAGTTATTTTGTAACCCTGTCAAATTTACAGTTATGATCACATCAGAAGTTAACACCAGTAATCTTAGTTATGCACAAAATTTTGATGTTCAGCATCAGAATTCAATTTCGTGCCAATAATCTATCTAGATTTTTATTCATAAATGTATCAAGTTTAACCCTCGGAAATTAAATACTAATAATACATTATCATGATATGTTTTTGCAGACTATAGAATCATAATCATTGTGTAATCTAAAAATGTTACCTTGTACAGGCTTGAGAAAAGCTTTAATATTTACACATAATAGATTATGTTTAAAACATAATTGATTATAAGTTTCTTCGCGAAGAAAGTTTAACGCGTAAAACATGTCTCCTTTCTTGTGCTTTTCTATATTTTAGTTCTTCCTTTTTCAAATCTTCTTTGATTTTCGTTGTATCCTTTCCGCCTGCGACTTCCTCGCCTAGATCCGAAAAAGAAATAAGGGAGAAATCTGAGAAAAATGCTTTACATTAATCAATAGCAGCCATGGTCTTTTAATCCCCATCAATGATGTGAGAAGTAGGTTGAATCTCAGGATTATTTGAAATGAAAAAAACTTCATAAAGGGGGTTTACACTTACACATAAAGCACTGTATGCAGACATGGATATACATTATTGATTCTAATAACATCCATAGAAGAATGAAAAAGTATTCAATGAAATACAACATCTAAAACCTAAATAAAATGTGCTATTCAACTACATGATTCAAGAACAAGAAAATAGTGAAACTCAAAATCAGGCATTCCATTTCTTCAATTCATCTATATGATCCCAAATTTTCACCACAAAAAAGTGATAGAGACAATAATTAGATGCAACTGTAACATAATAACTCTATTTTTTTTAGTAAATTGAAGCTTGAGTAATTGCAAAATCACGTTTAAGAAAACTAAAAGTGGTTTCTCACTTCTTGTAAGAAATAAATAACTAGGCCATAAGGTAACAGAAATGAATCATAATACCAATACCACAAGACTGCAATTAAACCATTCAACATTCCATATAACTCTACAATTAGAGTTATGACCCATACTGACATATTCTTACGAAATTTTCACATAAAACAGCACCTAGAATCCATGATTAGTGTAGTATAATGACCAAAAGTTGACTCAATCCACCTAATCAGTTTAAACAGACACAACATTTCAATAATTCTTTTTCATGTTAATCAACGTCTGTTTCAATGTGAAAACACATTCCCCATATCAGAAGTATTATACCTCAGCAACCACTAACCAATAAACCTTAACTAGCTTAAATCAACCCCAAAACCTAACTGAACTGAAAGTACACAACATTTACAAGTCACAAATAGTTGTTGGCACATAGATAAGTTCAATGATATTCCTTTTTTTGAATCATCCAAAAAACTATTAACATCAAGTTGCATCCACCAACATTCCGACACCCATAATCATTACTAAACACATGAACGAGTATACTCACAACCCAACAACCATTTTTTTTCATTTTTAATAGAAAACATTATGCATGGTCAAAATTAAGGCAATAACACTGAACACTAAATATAACATCACAACAGGAACAAAAAAAACTTAGTCATTCAACCATTGTTCGATCCACCTCTAAACACATCCCCAAATAATTATAACTACACAACAATAATCTTTAAATGGTTTAGAATGCACCCCAAACAGAGTGATAATGGAGCCCAAACAGAGTGATAAATAACAGAACCTAGAATTCCAGCAACACTTTACCCATTCAAACCAACATCAGAAAAAATATAAAAAAAATTATAAAAGTAATACGCACCGAACACAAGCTTATCACTCGCGAAAGGCACGGCACGACGGTGGAAGGAGACAGGTTTCGGTTGCCTGGGCAGTTTCCAAACGGTATAACAACACCGGAATGTGCTCTGTTGATCGATAAACGGCGGCGCGCTTCCGATAAAGGGTGGGAAGACACTCGAACTCCAGGGATTGAGCGGTACAGTGTTCCAATCGGCGGTGTGTAGGCGGAATGTCCTCTGGTTAACGTTGAACGGTGTAGTTTTGGCAAGTGACGGTGGAAACTCCGTCGACCTCTTCTCGCTGGCGTGGGGAGGTTCTATCTCTAGGGTTTTCAATCTCAAATTCTGAATGTGATTTTGAAACACAAGAGTGAACCGCGCCTTCCAGACACCTCTCTCAATTCAATATACACGTCATTCAGATTTTTTTTTATTTTACACATTATCCTTAGTAATAATACAGTACAATGGTAGAGATAAAAATAATAAATACTCTCTTTAAAGTAGAAATATTAGAATAACATTAGTAATTACTTATACTAGAGACGAATCGATTGTGGAAAAAAGTTATAAATGCTTTCTTGAAAATATAAATAGTTTTAAATAAGATTACTATTTATTAATGCTTTCTTGAATGTAGGCATAACATCAATAGTTATATACATGTACCTTTAAAAGTAGAATAAATACTCATTCGACAATATTATTTAATATATAAAACAAGAGTTTCTATAATTTACTCGTTATGAAAATGTTCCACTTAATTTTTATTTTTAAGATTAAATAAAAGTCTCTAGCAAAATTAAAATTGTTAAAAAGTATATTTTTTTCCACATTTTTAAACAAATTAACGCGATATCTAGTATAAATTGTAATCACTCACTTATATAAATATCTGTCTTAAAAGTATTTTGTTTCGTTAATTCACTAATTTATTTTCAATATATTAATAAAATATTAAATTAACAAACTAAAAAAATATTTTAACGGATAATTTGTCAATTTTTAAATAAAAAGTGATTTTCTTTTTTTTAACTTATCTTTATTATATAATGTGATCCATCAATGAAATGTTTTTTACTTAAGAAAAAAACCTGCTGAAATTCAATTTTACAGTAATATTTAAAAAAAAAATACACGCATTCAATTATCTTCCACTTTGTTTTTTCTTAAAATCTAATTAATTTCTTATTCTTCTGTTATAATATTGTAAATTGAATTATTTAATGAACTTTCAATCAATTTTAAATATTTTTTATCTGTATAATGATATCTTTCATCCAAATAGCATATTTGAATCTAAAATCTACTTGTGTCAAATATTAACATAATAGTATAGTTTCTTTTTTAGGTTAGAATTTTGTTATCAGAAATTGAATTATAAATTGTGCTATTTTTTACAATAATTTGTTTGAAAATCACTTTTTTATTTTTAAATAAAAAAATAAATTCAGTTCAAAATTTAAAATTGAATTCTAACTTATGTTTCAATATTTTTCTTTTAAATAATTGTTCAAAATTTGGTTTCTCCAAAATTTAATTTGAAAAGAAATGTGCATAAATATTTCATACTAGGTAATTCTATTGTCCATATATATTAGACCAAAAGTTCCAGTATAAAGATCAATAAAATCATGAAAATATTTTTACAACCACAAAAAAGATTATGTTTACCTTTGCATGGTACAGTGGAAGATGTAGTAATATATAAATGTTGAATGAAGCTATTACAAATTGTAGGCCCCAAAAGGGACCAATTTCTGCATCTCATCGCACAAAATGGGAATAATGTACCCAGATAGGGACGAATCCTAAAAGATTATCACAGAGAACCATCATCAACATAATAATGTTCTATCATATATGTATAGAATATCATATATCATATATATTTCATCTAATATCTTGTATCTATAAGCCACCTTATATATATATATATATATATATATATATTTGATATAAGTAACATGTTTGGTTTAACTGCATTGATATTCAGAAAGATCGCCCACTGTCTCAGGGTCACCTTCCCTTAAGCAATTGATTGGAGGTATAGTCAAGGTCTCCTGTGTCCCATAAGCATTCCAGCAAAAGGGGTCATCAAGCAATGCTCCTTCGAATGGCAAAAGCTCAACCTCTGAGAGAGTGATGTTTGTGCAAGCAACACTGTCACTGCAAGCAAAGTGAATAGGAGCTGTTCTCACATCATAGGTACCCTTTATGTTGCTGTACGATACATCATTCACGTGCACAGCTGAACTCTGGTTTAGGCATTCCTTTGACAAACAGTAGTATTGATCTATGATGATGCAGTTCCCAACGTTCTCCATTTGGATGTTATCAAATCTCAGACCTGTCACTGATCCCATTCCCCCTTGCCATGTCTTGATTCTTAGTCCGTTGTCTGATTCTCTTATGATGCTGTCACGGACTGTCAGGTTTGACACACATGCCTGAGAGTTGTGCACTCCAAGACTTCCAATGCTGCAAAAACAAATTACCATCGCACAAAAGTTATGCCATACTCCTTCCAAAACTATGCTTGTCTTAATCATGTACTTTTATTTCAAAATTGCTGATGTTTAACAAATTCAACATAACATTTGTAATGTTTTTTTCAAGTGGTGGTTCTGCATTGTACCTAATCCCGTGGCTAGGACCACAAGTTAAACCTGCTATATCCACGTTTGAGGAACCGGGTCCAACTGAAATGCAATCGTCTCCTGTTGAAACCATGTGATTATGTATGGCATAAGTAAAAAAACAGTGAAATGTTGAACCAATATATCAAACGGGGTGAGTGAACAATGCAATATAGTCAATACCATTGCTTATCATGGAGTTATAAATCCCCACATCTTTGGAGTTTTCTACATGGATTCCATCGGTGTTGGGGCTCAGTTTTGGTGAAGAAATGTAGAGCTTATCAATAAGCACTCCTTGGCAACCATCAAACTTCATGTGAAACTGAGGACTGTTTTGGATTTTAAGCCCATTCACCTTCAAATTGGAGCTCATGAAGAATCGTATCATCTACAAACAAAAGAAGGGTAAGTCCAAATTTATAGATACCTTAACAGTTAGTAAATGCATGAGCTTGGTTCAGTTTACTTACAGCTGGACTACCACATGGTCCTGACAAAGTTTTTCCATTGGGACCCTGAAAGTGCCATTTTTTAAGCAGCATTTAGTATGTTTCCGTTCAACTTTAAATAACCACACCAACACAAATTGAGGGAAGAATGCACACAGTGATTGTGTTAGTGACAAGACAAAATGGTTACCCTGTGAGGTTTGCAAGGGAGATCCCACCATTTGTCTCCATTCCCTTCTATTGTTCCAGTACCATTTAGAGTCATTTGGTCAAGTCGGTAAAATACAAGCCATTGGTTTATGCTATCTTTTTCTGGCCATGAATTCGGTCCATCTGGTGCCATCAGTGTTCCATCCACCTGGTTATTTATCTAACTTTTTAGCCAACTGAAATACTTTCATTATCATACATAGGCAGTCAAAGTTAAATGATCTTAACCTTATGTACAAGGTTGAAATGAAGGGCTAATATTAACTTCTCTCATGTCTCACACATGAAACAAAAATACTATGTGATGTGAGCATTAAGAAGCATTCTTACTTGGAATACCAATCCTGGCTTGCATGGACCTGAAAAAATAGTGGAAGTGATCTTAAAGATGTAGTTTTCTGGAGCAAGAAGAATTCCAGACTCCACAGCACATGCTGCTTTCCATGCTGCCCTGAATGCACGTGTGTCATCAGCACAACCATCTCCAACTGCCCCAAAGGATCTCACATCAAAAACACAGTCAGAGGTTTGGTTATCATTTGGATAAGGGTCAGAAGGAACAGTGGGAGAATCAGCAGGGGGTGGAACTGAAGGGTTTGGGTTATCTGGCTCGGTGGAAGAATCAGAAGGAGCAGTAGGAACAGAAGAAACTCTCCTCTGCTTGCTGTGATGGTGGTATCTTCCCTCCACATTTCCAAAATTATGGTTCAAAAGTGTCACAATGATCCATAGAGTAGAACACACACGAACTGTGAGATCCATGAGGGGTTCTAGTTTGTGAATATTTTCACTCTGTGAATGTGTGTGCCAATGTGGGAAGGACCACAAAATGATGCTAAGTTGTTTCTGTAAATAGACCAAAACTTCTAATTCAGAATTTGTAGTTCTTGAGAAAAATGGATGAGAATGAAATGGAAAAAGTTTAATGTGTATCCAGAGAAAGCTTAGCAAATTAGTTTAGCAAAGAGCACTCATATTTATATTGGAAAACTTGTATGATATGGAACACAAGGAATGCTCAAACCATAAGGATGCCACGTGTAGAGTTCATGTTGGTTGAAAAGGCCAGAGTGTCAAAGAAACTTTAAAAGGTACTTTTAGAGGTAAGCATTCTGTTTAAAGCTTTACTACTATACATTTAAATTCAAAAAGTTTATTTGTTTGATAAAGTTAGGGAAAACATTTTACATGTTTCTTTTTCACGTTCTTCATCAATTGAAATTGAATTTTATCTCCATATTTAACCTTCATTTTAAGCTTAAAAGTAGTTTTAAGAGCTAGATTGAGAGGGAAAGAAATGAGGATAACTTTTATTTATATCTTAAGATAATTAAATATTATTTCACAAAGATTTTCCATTTCCTACTTTTACCAATCCATTATGTTCTTTCTTTGTGGATGAAAAAGTTCATCTTTTTTGTACCCCATGCCACGTCCTTTTCACTTACAGTACTCAATCTTATACATTGAACAATTTTCAGTTACTCAGGCTATGTGTAGCAAATTTTCTTTTACTTTAAGCCATCTCCAATAGAAGAATCCATTTTGAATTCTTAACATATATTTTCTTGGTTTATTTGTGTCATATATATATATATATATATATATATATATATATATAACTGATGATTCTTATATATGATGCCGTATATAATTAGTCTATAACAGAATCAATAGAGGAACAAAAAGAAAAATAGTTCCTTTTGTAATAAAGAGACAACAAGTATATTAATTTGACCTTTGAAAGACGGTGAATTTTTTAGTTGAAAAGAATAAACAAGCCATGTGTGTGTATTTTCCAAGAAAATATGCAAAACCATTCTAAACACTGTTGTCTTCAATCTACATGTCCTGTCATATGTAACATGTTTTTCTGTGTGTTTTCCCTGAGAAGAGGCCAAATCAGTGCTTGCATTGCATAGCTTCTGATTCTGAAAACCCTATAAGACATTGCACGTTTTTTCTGGCTAAAAGTTAATAAAACCAGATCTGTAAATTAAGCACACACTGTCAGATTGTAAGCAGTTCAAAAAAACAAACCATCATGAAGAAATAATACAACAAAACTTTCTTGGTGTCGCACTAATCCTCAATTCTAATTTTAATTATGCTTCATATCTTCAAGTAATGCACCTGTTTGATTGATAACAATAACAAGAATGTTTTAAATCTTACAAAATTTGACTCTAAGATGAGGTTTCGTTCACATATAATTATCAATTCATTTTATTTTTAAAGCTTTCTTTTTCAACTTATCTCTTTTAATATCTAAACATAAGAATTCTTTATGATTTAATCTTTCACCACAAAACAATAAATACCATCTAAAACATACTTTCCAATAAAGACATGACAGGGAAATTTTTTGAAATGGTAAGGAAATTGAAGCATCACACACGTCACATTGAATTAGTTATCCTATGGAACTCTCGTTCACATTGTTATACTAAATAATATTTGCTTGTTCTGTTCTGGCATGACCAACTTGCAGTCACAAGAGAACACGTAGAAGGCTATGAGAGAAGGATAATTCATTAATATTTTGGCACAGAAAAGAATTTAAAATAAGCATCAAATTGGGTGAATATGGTATTGATGTAAAAGCAATCAATCCCGTGACTCTTTGTTGTTGTTTAGCTCCTTGTGGCCAAGAAATTGTAGGCAGCATATATTAGGTGGGTGACCATCGATTTAACTTAGCCATTCACGGGTGGCACAACTCATGTTTGATTAAATGTCACCAAAAGAAAAAGAAAAAGAAAAAGAAAAAGAGAAAAAGAAAAAGAAAAAGAAAAAGAAAAGAAAAGGAAAGAAAAGAATGATACAAAGTAGTTGCATGTAACTACACAGTCCTAATATCAAGGTTTAAAGGTTAAAAATTGCAACTATGCATTAGTCTCATTTGTAGTATGTAATATTTTTACTGCAATAAGATTCCATAACCCTTTTACAAACTATGATCACTCAATTCTATACATGGTTCTATCTATCAACATGACCACTCAAAGAAACATATTAACAAACAGTGAAAGAGCAATGGACTTTGTGACTTCACCTGAATATGAGTGTTTGTTTGCTCTGGACTTTCTTGGTTCAGAAAGTTTTTCTGTACGAATGCAAAGACAATGGTGCATGTAAACAAATTGTGATGCAAAAGACTGAGTTAGCTAAGTTAAAGATGAGTGTGAAGAGGGTTTTATAGAGGGTAAGATTTTGACAGATAGTGGAATTGTTGAGCATGCATGCATTGCTTCCAAGTTTGTCATAATCTGTCACGTGCGCAGTCTCACGGGTGAGATAAAGAGAAAAGGGAGATTCCAAAATCAAATATAAACACAAAAATTATGAGCTTAACAGAACAAAAGTTAGTGATCAAAGAGATTCTGTAACATAAAGGTGAACACTTTTTTGTGTGACCTGACAGATACAGTGGAGACACGTGGCGTGCTCATACTCGTAGCTACTGGTTCTGTGCTTTCTTCATCACAGATAGGAACAATAAGACTAACGAATGGAACACAATGTTATATACAAAGAAAAGGAATAAAAACCTGAACTTAAGAAGAAGATATAGACAAGTTGAAGTCTTTACTAAAATATTAGTCCCGGGCTTGTTTTCCTGGAATAAGAGAAAAAAGTTGGAATAAGATTATACCTGTGAAAATGGGTCACAATTTACGGACCAATCCAGCTCACTACGGGTTTGAGTTAGGTTGGATTGAGTTTGAAAAAATTATATTATTTTTATGCGAGTCAATTTCAATTCAACTCATTTAAATCCGGCTCATGTGGATTTAATCCGTAAAATTTATTTAGATTTGAATTATAGAAATATTGTAATTTTTTTTATTTAAAAAAATCTTAATTAAGTGAGTCAACTAATTTACCCATGGGCCGGGTTCGAATTTTGACTCGCTAATAAATGAGCCGGGTTGAGTTGACTCACTAAGTGACCAATCCGTGGTAGGTCAGGCCAGGTCGGGCCGGGTTACCCGTTTTCACATTCCTAAATAAAATAAAGGTTAATTTTTTTTCTTCCTAATGAAAAATTTAATTAATTTTCTAATTTTATTTGGTTCAATTTAATATTTTAATTTTTAAAAATATAATTAAATCATTTTCATTAATTAAATTAGATTTCTGTTAGAATTTATTAATTAAATCACTTATCTACAAAATAAAATTAATTTAAATATTTAAACTTTTAAAGTAAAATGATTTTATATATAAATTTTAATGAAAATCTAACGACCTAATTAAATTATTTAAAAAAATTTAAAAGACTAATTGAATCACATAAAAATTAAAGATTTAATTAAAATTTGTATAAACATAAGAGGAACAAAATAGAATTTTATTCTAAAATAAATGAAGTGGTAACAAGAAAATTATAATAATAAAGAATGACAAGTATATGTATATATATATATATATATATATATATATATATATATATATATATATATATAACAATATTTAAAACTTATACATATTTATATCTATTTATATTTCATCACATAATGTATATTTTAACAAATATTTTCAAGAACAATTTTAAAAAATATATAATAAAAATAAAAATAACTTCTCATTAGCTTAAAATAAATTTATGCATAGTTTAAAAATAAGAATTTGAAGAAATTATATAAATTTTAATTATTATTTTATTCCTCTTGAAAATTGTTATGTATGTAAGAATCTTGTAGGTTTGTAATGTGTGTTGTATTTAGTGCTGTCAAAACAGGTAATCTGATTCGGCCCATCAAGGGTTGGTTATTTAGTGGTCAACTCAACTCGACTCACTTATTAGCGAGTCAAAAAAATTCGAACTCGACCTAGCCCACCACAAGTTGGTAGGTTAAACGGGTTGGCTACTGACTCACTTAATTACAAGTTTTTTTTTTTCAAATCCAAAAAACATTACAAAGTTTTTGTAATTTAAATTTAAATTTAAATAAATTTTACTATAAAATGATATTAAACTCTAAAGACAATTCAAAATTAAAAAAAATACCATACAATCCAAATGTAATCCAAAACCAAGCACAAAAAGTGAACAAATAAGTTTCTAGTTTTGATCATTTTTGTGTCAGTTATCCATTTATAATATTAGAGTCTTGAATGGATAAATCCATAATATTTTTCTCTTTTCAAACATTTTTTTCTTTATCCCATCTGCAATACAATAAAAGAGTGTTAACTAATAATATTGAAATACAAAGTAATAAATAATTAAATTAAAGGTTTAATACCTATTTTGGTCCCTCGGTTTGTAGGGTCTATTCAAAGTCGTCCTCCTTTTTTTAAAAAGTTCATTAAGATCCTACTTTTTGCAAAAACGGTGGAACTTAGTCCTTTTTGCTTACGACGTTAAATTTACTAACGACAAAGCTATCCGACTGGCAAAAACTTGATAAGTTATAACGTTTTGGTTGTGCGAGCACTGTGACTTCATTATATGTGTTAAAATAAAATAATTAAATGTGACGTGGAATATGTAAAAGTTAGGGTTAAAATAAAATTAGGATTTAGGGTAAAATCAAGACGCGAATTTAGAATTTGGGGTAAAATCAAGTCACGATTTTTTGGGCGATTTAAGGTTCAACAATCAGCTTCAACAATCCATAGATTCTTGGTGAAATCGCGTTCATGGTTCCTGGAAGACCTTGTTTCGTTCATCAGCGCTGGTGAGGTTAGTGTTCTTACCCTTCCTGTTGGTGTAGTTATTGATCGCATTATTAACTGCTTTCGTTCATCATCGCTGCTTTTATTACTGTCGTCTTTAATAAGTGGATTCTGTGTTTATTTTGTAATGGGTGGAATGAGTTAAAATATGATTATATTTGTCGCGTATTGTGGGGCTTATGGAAAAAGTAGTCGCGTTAGGTGTTGAAATTGGTCCCATGGGTGTTAATTTATGTTTATTGAGTGGTCCCCTTTCCATTTGCAGGGTAGGGTTTGGGATGTGTGACGATAGGTTTAAGGTGGTGGTCCACCACGGTGGGACCTTGATAAAGGAAGTGCCCTTTAAGTATATAGGTGGGGAGATATCTTATTGGCACATTGACCCCGATACATGAAGTTATTTTGGAGTAGTAGCTTCACTTAAAGAATTGGGTTACTTGGAAGTAGAAGAGTTAGTTTACAATATTCAACATGTTTTTCATAACCTATATGACGATAAAGGAGCTATGAACATGATGAAAGTGGCTAAATGTTTGGGGAAAGTGCACTTATATGTTGTGCATAAAGTGAACGAACCAGAGATTGTAGACAATGAGAACGAAATTCTTTACCTTTGCCAAGGGCCTGCAGAGAGCGGTGAGAGTAGTGGGGTTGAGGCTGGTGTAGAAGGAAATGGAGAGGAACAATTTGATGATGGAGTGCAGTTTGAGGAAAGTCCTATTGATTGTGGTGGTGACTTGGAGAGAAATGATAGAGTGCAAGTTAAGATAGAGGGAGGAGTGGAGGTGGATGAGGATGGTGTAGAAGGAAATGGAAAGGAACAAGTTGATGATGGAGTGCAGTTTGAGGAAGGTCATGTTGATTGTGGTGGTGACTTGGAGAGAGATGATGGAATGCAGGTTAACATAGAGGGAGGAGTGGAGGTGGATGAGGATGGTGTAGAAGGAAATGGAGAGGAACAAGTTGATGATGGAGTGTAGTGGAGGTGGATGAGAATGGTGTAGTGGGTGCAGTGGAGGTGGAGGAAGTGGGTGGAGTGGACGTTGAGCAAGATAGTGGGGTTGAGATAGACAGTGAGGACGTGGATAGTGAGGAAGAACCACATATTAGTGGTGATGAGAACTTGGAGGAGGCTGGAAATTTGGAAGAGAGTGATGAAGAATACAAGGTCGAAGACAGTGGTAGGGGGTTGTCAGATGATGAATGGGAGTCTGATGTGCTGTTAACTCCAGAAAACAGTGGTAGTGAGACGGATGACAGTGTAGGCAGACCAAGTCGAGGTCCGTTTCCTACATTTGGGAAAAAAACATCAATGACATATTACAAATGGGAACTTGGTACTATATTTACTGATAAGGATGAGTTTAAGGAAGCCATTAGAAGTTATGCTATTCATGCTGGGAGGGCTCTTAATTTTGTAAAAAATGATAACCGTAGGGTAAGGGTGAGATGCATGGGTGGGCAAAAAAAGTGTCCATGGGTGGCTTACTGTGGGTATTTTCCATCACGCAAGATTTGGCAGTTAAGGAAGATTGTTGATGTTCATTCTTGCAGCTGACAACTGAACATTAAAATGATGAATAGTAAGTGGTTGAGTCATGAAATAGATAAGTCTTTACATGAGAATCCTAGTATAAGGGTCCAAGACATACATAATAAAGCTTTGAGGAAATGGAACACCAATGTATCAATTTTGAAAGCAAGAAGGGAAAAGTTAATGGCATCAAGTCAACGTGAAGGGGATTTTAAAGAACAGTTTCGAAGGATTTATGATTACGCCCATGAGGTTTTGAGATGTAACCGAGGGTCAACGATTAAGGTTAAAGTGAACAGTGAGAATGGTCAGTCCATATTCGAGAGATTTTATGTTTGTCTTAAAGCATGTAAGGACAATTTTATTAGTTGCAGGCCCATCATATGTTTAGATGGTTGTTTTTTGAAAGGTCTTTATAAGGGAGAGCTACTTATTGTTGTTGGGAGGGACCTAAATGAGCATATGCTACCCCTTGCATATGCAGTGGTTGAAGTCGAAAATAAAGATACTTGGTCTTGGTTTTTGCAATTATTGGTTAAAGACCTTGGGGGCAATGAAGTTTGTGGGCTGTGCACGTGGATGTCTGACCAGTAAAAGGTACATGCACTACTTAAATTATTTTATTATTCATACTTTATTAATCATGTATGTTTGATAAAAAATTGATGTTGGCAGGGGTTGGTGCCAACTATCCAAGAGTTTTTGCCTAGGGCAGAACAAAGATTCTGCATCAGGCACCTTTATGCTAACTTTAGAAAAAGGTTTTCTGGTCAGATATTGAAGAATTTGATGTGGAGGGCTGCCACAAGCACGTACCCTCAAGCTTAGGAGAGAGAGATGTTGAATATCAAAGCAATGAATGAAGATGCATATAAATACCTTATAGCCATTCCCCCAAGGTACATTCTTTCCCTTACATGCACAAAGGTTCTGCATTACTCATGTTTGGTAACCCATTTTCTTCATTATTGTGCAACAGGTATTGGTAAAGAAGTAGGTTCACAGCTCAAGCAATGTGTGATACCCTAGATAACAACATCAGTGAAGGTTTCAACAGTGTTATTGTTCATGCCAGAGCCAAACCCATCATCACCATGCTAGAGGATATTAGACTGTATTTGATGAAAAGATGGGCACGAACAGAACGAAGGTGGCATCTATGGATTTCGAGGTTTGTCCAAAGATCAAAAAGATTCTTATGAAGGAATGTAATTTGTCAAGATATTGGATCCCAAGGTAATATTGTTCTTGTGCGTTATTTATGTTCATATCCATTTGTCGTGATGTGCCTTATTTATGTTCATTTCTTTCAATTGGTCTGCAAGAATGAGTTTTGAGGTTAGGCATGTTTCAGTCATTGGGAACAAATTCACTGTGGACCTGGACAATCACGAATGTAGCTGCAGGAAGTGGATGATCAGTGGCATCCCGTGTTCTCATGCAGTTGCAACTATGAATTATTCAAATGCAGGCCCAGAAAGTTTTATACCAACTTGTTTCAGGAAATGCACATACGAAGAAGCATATATGTCCATCATCTATCCTGTGAATGGCCACCTCCAATGGGAAAAAACAAGTTATCCTGATGTACACCACTTCACAGGAAGATGCCCGGGAGACCAAAGAAAAAAAGGAGAATGGAGCCCTGGGAACTAACAAAGAATGGGACCCAAATAAGTGTTGATGGGCACAAAAAGAAGTGTAGCATCTGCCGTGAAGTAGGGCACAACAAAAAAATGTGCCCTTTACGTCCAGCCATCATAGAACCAACAGAACCACCATAGGCACAAAGTTCACAACCCCTTGCACCATCACAGCCATCAAGTCCCCAATCTCCTCACCCAACACTACCAACTCTAGATTCCACACCACCAATAGCAAGGAAGAAGTTAAACATTAGAAGAAAAGATCCATACATTTAACTGAAAATTTGAATGTATTTGGATATATTTTGTACTGTTATTAAAGACTTTAATTATGTATGTTATACTCTTATTAAGCACTTTAATTTTGTAGTGTTATTAAGTACTTTATTTAAATATGTTAATTTGACTGTATTGTGATATTATGTTCTGATATTTGGATGTAATTATATTTGTTAGTATGAAAGGTATCCTTAATATGTATTACATTCATATAAGTTAGGGTCCACCTTGCCCAATTTTTTAAGGAAAGGGGGACCAAATTTAACATTTTTAAAACAAAAGGGGGACTACAACGAACATTATTGCACGAACTCAGATTGTTCACCCATATTACAACACCAGCTGATATTACATGAAGCTAAACACCTAAGCCATTACATGAACAAAACATGAAGCTAAACACCTAAGCCATTACATCAACAAAACATACATTGCACACCTAAATCAAGCTACACACAGCCACAATAAGAGTAAACACAACTCCAACTAAGAACTTTATCCTTCTCTGCAACTCTTTCACATCATTTTCGAGATCACATATCCTGTTGCTTTGCCTCAGACTTGTACCATATCGATCATCAGTGTTGTCTTCAGAGCACCACTTGAAACAATTACATGACATCCCAGTTGAAAATGCACCCTATTATTCACCAAGAACACAAAAATGTATTAACACATAATATCCAATACACATAAAAGTGACTACGGTATTCAAAACACCTTGTAATGACGACATCCCCAAAATTTCCTCCCAGCATTCCTTGAAGTTCTGGCAACTTTTGTTACAGCACTATCACCACAGTGGCAAATAGGGGTTATCCCAACTCCCCTCGAAACAACACTGTGTGAGGATTGCGAAAATCCTTTACCCGTTGCCTTCGAACAGGAAGAACAACTTTGTGAAGAAGTCATCCCTAACTCTAAGACTTTGTTGTTAAATTTGGGAATAATAGTACCACAAATCTCCAAGAACCCTAACACTTTGTTGTTAGATTTGAGAACAAAGGTAGCATGATTCACCAACAACCCTAACTTTGCTTTTAAATTTGGGAACAACCATGAATCAATTTGCTTTCAAGATGAATCAGCAATTCAATTTAACACGTCATCCAAAACGTTACAACTCATTAGTTTTTTGCCAGCTGGGCAACTCTGCCATTAGCAAATTTAACGCCGTAAGCAAAAAGGACTAAGTTCCATCGTTTTTGCAAAAAGTAGGATCTTAGTGAACTTTTTAAAAAAAGGAGGATGACTTTGAACAGACCCTACAAATTAAGGGACCAAAATAGGTATTAAACCTAAATTAAATTAGGTGAGTTGGTGAGTCAACCCGGCTCACCACAGCTTCAACCCGAGTGAGCCAAGTCCTAAGTGAGTTGGGCTGAAAATTGGCCCGTATAAAAAAATTACATTTTTTTCAAACTCAACCCGACCCAAACCCATGGTGGGTCGAGTTGACCTGTGGGTTCTAACCCATTTTGACAACACTAGTATTATGTAAGAGTATGGAAAATCATGTTTTTGAAATTTATAATGTGTTTAAAATTGTGATACTCAATTATTTTAATATTAAAATTTTAAAGTATAAATAGAGTTTTTAGGAACGAGTTTCATCATTTAAAAATACATTATTTCTCTAAAAATATTTTTCTGGAGTTCTCTCTTTCCTCTCTATATTTTTTCACTGTGAGTTTATCTGTTTGAAGATCGAAATCCCCGAAAACACACAATTTCTTTAAAAATCTTTTCTCTAAAGTTTTCTCCTTCGTCTTTAGATTTTCTCACCCTCAGTTCATATGTTCGAAGATGAGAGACTGTTAGGGTGATCCTTGTGGTGAACTCTTCACTTATGTCTAATTATTTTCTTCTATAGAGTAAGTTGGTTTTCTGTCCCTTTTCTTGGTTTGTTTGTTCTGCATTTGCATGTGTCCTTTTGTAGATCTTGAATTTTCTTTTTTGATATATGTTGATTAATGGTTCTAATGGTGTGTCCTGATTATGTTTATGTTGTTCATGGGGGTAGTTTGGTTTGTCTTTCAGGTAAGGAAAGCTAATTTTATTGTTATTAACTGATAAACATCTTTTAATTGATAATTATATGCTTGTACGATATTTAGTTTGTGTGATTAAGCTATTTGATGAAATATGATATATGGAGTTAAGTACGATTTAATTTAGCTTATATTAATTATATTTTGAAATTGGGAATGTTTTCTAGTTAGTATTGAAATTGAGATGAATTGAGTCATTGAGTGGTGTACAATTTGATAATTTGTGTGTTTTGACATTTGTGATCATTGTTGGACTGATTTACTGGGCTAGAATGACATAAAACCTCAAAATCATGTAGACTCGCTGAGCAAGAATATACTCGTTGAACGAATTCAAAGTCAGAAAGCTACTTACTTGGTGGTCATTGGGCGAGAATATACTCACTGGATGAAACCAAACTCGGAGAGCTCATTAACTTGACAATGGTTGGGCGAGACAAGTCTAACTAAGCGACTTTGGGAGAATTTAAGTCTATGAATTCCATTGATAATCTCGTCGGGCGAGTTATCTGGTTGTGGGCAAGTGTACTGTTATGCCCTACTCACTAACAGTATTTTTTATGTTTTCTTTTGGTATGTTTAATGTGTGACTTTGTAAATATTAAAATGATGGTTGGTTTATGATGTTCATTTGAGAATGATTAGCACTCATCCAAGGGGGATTAGTTGTAATATCTTTAGTGTATATGTATTTAGTAATAAGAGTTATCATGTCGCTCTAATAACCATCTAATCTCAAGTAGAAAAGGGTAGGATATGTGGTGAGAAGTGCAGGAGAAACTACTCTAGGGGCTTTCATCTTAGCCAAAGATAGTTGATGGACTAACCTTGTGTGTGATAACTTAGGTGGGTGAGTTATTCCACCACCACAAATGCATAACTCACTAAAGTCTGATATCAATATATGCATCCGAATAATTGAGTCTTGTATAAGTATTCATGTGTGATATGTCTATTTTATTGAATGAATGGTCTATGATGATAACTCTATGTCTATTTTATGAATACTCATTTTTACACATTAGCTTACTTTTTTTTTCCTTTGCGTTGTTTTGTCTATATGTTATCTTGTTTGCAATTATCAGTTAAATTAAATAGTGTGGGCTGATGATAATATAACAATTAATGCAGTGCAAGATAATGATAGTGTTGTAGTGTAGTTATCTTATTATGTATAGATTTTTTTTAAGAACGTACTATCGGTCAGTATAATATTTTCTTGGTTATATTAAACATTTGTAAGTATTTTGATATTATAGTTATACTTAATATAAGTATAATAACATTATATATTTATATTTGTGAGTTGTGTTTATAAGGATTGATTATGTCATGTTTTTTTAGTAATGATATACCATTCATTGGAATGTTACATATTGAAGGTAAAATTATTAATTCAGATATGTCACCAAAAACAAAACAAATTTAGTGAGATAAGCATGACTAAGACATTTAAATAATTGGTTGTTAGAATCATAGTATTGCGAAACCAAGGAGGTATATGCTTGGTATTAAATTATAGACACAGGGTGTGAAACGGCTAAACTGTTAAGAAAAAATAAATAAATCACATTTTAGACTCTTTTAAAACAAAAAATAACGCAAAATATTAATTTTTTTAATTTTAAATATCAAATTGTTATTATAAATCATTATTTATGCATATCACTAAAATTTTAATATAAGTATAATATATAGATAGAGAAAGGGAGAGAGATATTTTGTGTACAGTTGAAATCTAAGATTAGTTTATCTTATACTAAAGATGTTTTAGATAGGTACTTGTTTTTTATATTTATCGATATTATCATTAAATTTGTGATCATTGATAATTAATTATAAATTTTTTATTTGTCGATAACTTTATTGATAATTATTATTATTTTATTTGTCAATAAATTTATTAATAATTAATTATAATATTTTTATTTGTTGTAAAATATTTGATAATTACTTTATTAACATACTTTTAGTATTTTTAGTTATTAGTAATTCTTCTATAATCATGAGTTAGCAACAATTTTTTTTTTATTTCTAATAAATTGGATTCCTTGGTAATATACAATTCTCTGGTAATAAAAACTCTTATATAAATTTTGATAATAAAGTTTTGAAACTGTAATTACTAAATATTCTATCAAAATTTTAATATTTTAATTACAAACTAAACCTCTAATGATAGTTGTTTCTTTCTTTAATGCTCTTAATGAAAATACGAGAAAGAAAACACGTGATTTTCTTTATTCTCATGTACTTTTGTCGCAGAAAATAAAAAAAGAAGTTAGAAAAAGAAAATCAGAAAGTGGTAGAAAGAAAGAAGAGCAGGAACACGAATTTTGAACATACTTAAAATTTTAAAATAATTAAAATGAATTAAATGTATATTTTATTGTTTATTTAATTAATTAGGTGAATGCGAATGGTTAACGAACTGGCTTTCACTCTTTTCACGTGTTGGTGTCTTTTGTTCTTGTGTGTGTCACGGACTCAGTGGAAAGGAATAATAATAAAAATGTTAATTGGGTTTTGAATAGATTTGTTTTCCATTGGAGTGAGACAGTGACGAAGACAGCAAATGTATGAATCGAATTGTGAGGAATAAGACACATGTAAGGTTTCATCACCTTCTTAATAACCCATTATTTTAACTTCTTTTAATAATTTTCTGCATTTGTCTTAATCAAACATAGGCATTCAACCGGAATTGGCTCAGACGTCTTTAAGGAAAGTTGCTGTCGGTTCCACCTTCACACTCACTTATTTCAATTTTCACTAATATATTATAATTATTAGATATATTAATTTATTTTAGTTATTTTTTATTTTTAGTTAATTTATTATTATTTCTTATTTGTATTTTGATCTTAACATATTTTTATTATTATAAATAGATTATCTGATTCTATATTCAAAACAAAGGATATACGAAGTGTTATATTTAACATGTATTTAGAGTTTAAGATTTTTTTGAGGAAAAAAAAATTGTTGTTTTTGCCTCTACATTCACTATTGCCAGCGGTGCCATCATTTACCGCTAACATTACCAGAGTTATAGTTTCAACCGACAATCACATGGGTTTGATCGTCTCAGCCAGGTGACCACCATGTCATTAATGACGTCTTGATCAAAGCTCTTACGCGCTCTTAGCACCTTTTGAAGTTGTGGATTTGTTTCCTTTTTCGTTGTGCATGATGGCATATTTAGTAGCAATTCCAAGCGTCGAGGTCGTTCGTTTCCCTCTTTCAGGTTCATCGTGCATTGTCTTACATCCTGTCTCCTCCTAGGCAGCTATTCAGAGCATCGATGCTGCTCTTTTTCCTTTTTTAGGTGCCTTGATTGGAGAATTTTGGATTTTTATGGTTTCTCTCTCCTATTCATCCATGGCTTCTTCCACTATTGTCTTTTTTTACCTCCCTTTTATCACCATTGTATTTGACCCGTCCTTATATGCTTTTTCTCCCATGGAAAAGATGACTTTTGTTAGTTTGTTTATAGTCGTGGTGGCCTTCCAACAATGACCTCTTTATCTAATGGATGTCAACAATCATTGTTATCGAACTCGCGAGTTAACTCGTTAACTCGGTCGAGTTTACGAGTTCACTCGATGCTTTTAAGTTAACTCGTACGCAAACTCGCTTTTGGTGTGGGATCGGTAGAATCGGTGATAGGCTCGTTAAACTCGCTTGAAATCTCACTGCTTTCGTTCTCACTGTTCATCTCCTTTCTCGCGCTCTCGCCGTCAATCTCATCATTTGATCTCGCCTCTGTCGTCCCGTTGTTCATCAGGTTCGCCCTCTGTCACACCTTCCTTGTCGTCGTTCGATCTCGCCTTCGTTCATGCCGTCGCCATCGATCTCGTCGTCGATCTGGCCGTCAATCTCATCTTCGCACTCTGTTTGCCTGGTTCGTGCTTGCCATCATGTTCGTCGTCGCCTCTGATCTCTCCTCCTTCGAGCTCTGCGTGTGGAGTGAAGTTTTTTTATTTTAACTTTACAAAACAACCCCTAATTGTGCTTTTGTTAAAGAAATTAAATCGTTAGGGTTTTATTAAAGAAACAAATTCACTCCACTCTTTGTGTTTCTATTTTCAGTGTTTATGTTTTTTATTTTAACATGTAAATATTTTATGCTAAAGTAAAAGTGAGTGCTCTTATGCCACTTATTATTTTGCATCATTGGACTTCCCTTTACTATGCTGAACTTTTTCAATATTAATTCAACAACTTGTTCTTTTACATGAACAGTGAACTATATTTAATTAAAATTATGATAAAAGAATAATAATATTAAAGAAAAGTATTTAAATATATATAATATGATAAACTAATAATTATAATAATATTATAAAAAATAAAAAAATTATTTATAATATTGTAAATATAATTATTATATTATTTATAAATATTTTAAAATATTTTTATATGAAGTAAATTCTTACGAGTTTACTATTCGAGTTTACGAGTTTACTATTCGAGTTTACTATTCGAGTTTACGATCCAAGTTTACGTAAACTTTTGAGTTTGATAATCTTGTCAACAATGTATTCCTCAACGACTATTTACAAGAAGAGATTTACATGGAGTAACGTCCCATATTTCTTACTCGAGTGTAGAAGCAAATTATTAATGATTTGTAAGACGATATAGAAAACGAAATACCAACCCAAAAGACTTTCTTGAGCAACAAATGTGGAAGGTTGCTCTATGTAACTAAGTCTTTATGAATTATATTTGTAACAAACTTGATACATACTATTTGTATGCGAGGAAAAATATTAGATATATTATCTTTATTTTATATGTATTTTTTATTTTTAATTAATTTATTACTATTTATTTTTTTATTTTAGATGTAGCGCATATTTCTTCTATTATAAATAAATGATTTGTTTGTATATTAAAACAAAGAAGATTAATCATTAATCTTAACAAAATTATCATACACTATTAAATATTAAAAAAAAATTGATTTGTGAGAGATTTGATTTGATGGAACTCTAGATATAAATGAGTTACATCTTAACATTATTGAAGGATGGGTTCATCATAAAAAAATATCATTATTTTTATAAAGAAAGTTATGCATATAAAAAATTCAGCGTTTTTAATCAACCATAATCCCTTTGCCATGTAATTGTATTTTTGCATTTTTCTTCGTTCACACTCAATCCTTTATTTTTGATATATTAAAATACTACTCAATTATGGTAAATATATTAAAATTTACTTATATTTAAGTTCATCGAACATTATATTTATTTAAGAAGCAAATCTAGTTTAAGGTTCTGGACAAAAGAAAACATACATCATATGTAGAATAGTGCTTCGAACTCATGAATGAAAATCACCTTGAATCTTTGTAATAAAATTTATAACTGTTGGAGTCCTATAGATAGATCAAGTTAATTTCAGGCAGGACTACATTTTATTGTGCCAAAATCAAGAGTGCATGAAAGATTACATCAACTACAGTATTGCATCAATATTATTACAAAATCATAATGTTCCATCAAACCCTAACTTGTATAGCCATATTTATATAACTTGATATTTGTTACTTCATTTTCTGTTCTACAGCTTCATTCAATTATGAATTTTGATCAGTACCAACAATCTACCACTTCCTCTTGCTCTGGCAAATCCCACTTCTTTGGGGGTCCTGAGGCCCTTGGGGTTGCACCAAAATAATCCCAACCCAATCTAGCAATTTCCACATAGATTGTTCGACCATAAAAATCCTGTAGAAAATGGACAATAAACACATCAAAAGAATACACTCAATTGCCAATGAATTTTATCATCCAAAATACCAAATACGGACTAAAAATTACCTAGATAGCATGTTGTGCCAAATATTTACACAGATTTGTTCTTTTTCATATTAGAATTCGCTTTTCAGAAACAGAGTTCTGAACTAAATTTTTATTTTCTCTTTCCTTTTTCATTTAAAGAAAAGGGGAAAGATATTTTCCAAAAAAAATTGAAAAAATAACCCATTTCAAAATTCAATGCTATCTGTGACACAGTATGTTATCTGGGTAAACTTTAAATCCAAGTGTATTATTTGGGTGAAAAAATCATTGCCTATGTCATGGCTAGCAGAAGAAGGATGAGGCATGTGATGAAAATTTGAACCTTCTGATCCATGGTTTCTAGTGCAAGCATGGCATCATCTTGGCATGTATATTGAATGAAAGCAATACCCTTGGATCTTTTTGTTTTCATATCTTTAACCATTTTAACTGCACACATAAAATGCATGACCCAAGAGGTGAGTAAGAGTACTAAAAGTCATGATGTAAACCACCCCAAGACTCACACCATTGTGAATAATGAGAAAACTTGTGCATTTACCTTCAGCTATCTTTCCAAAATTAGAAAATTCCTTTTGCAAAGTAGTCTCACCAGTAGAATATGGTAAATCTGCTTCCAGATAAAAACAAGTAGAAATTGATGTAAAAAAGTATGTAAGATGCAATATCTGAAATTAATATAAATCTGCTTCCATGGCATGGAGACAACACAAGTGAAAAATAAGAAAAGGGCACACAGGCATGCAGATTGATCACTGATGAAATTTAAGAACTGCACAAAGTAAAGAACATCTCCACCAAACAACAATACATCAGAACTATATCAGTAAAAGATATTGTAGATGAAAACTAAGCGAATAGATATGATAGATGCTTAGTGCTTTGAAGCTAAATGCTTCTCATATGTTACTGGAACTTGTATGATTAGAAGTCAAAACCACGTAATGATAATATACTAGCTAAAGCTAAGTCAAATATTGTCTAATTAGATTAGACACTAGTCTGCACGGTAGATACATTAACTTGCTAGATATCAAATTAACAAAAGAGCAGTATTGTTAACCAGATGATTTCGTAACAGACGCCTTTGTACTTCTATTTATCAGGTAGATAATTGGCAAAAGTGATTCTGTTATTACTGTACAAGAACATTTTTAGTAGTCACTGCAACAAGGACGAAAGATCAACAATCCTCCTAAACAAAAAAACAGTCACAACTATAGATAGAGTCTAGAAAAGCATGTTCATACGGTACTACCTCTACACCAACTATGGCTAAGAATTCATCATACCCTCCTTTTTCATTCATAAACTTTAGGTTTAATCATTTAGAACATCCCTATTTATGTAAGGTTTTCTCAATTAGGTCCTCGTTTTGTAAAATGTCTCAATTAAGTCTCTAAATGTGAAAAATTGAATCAATTAAGGACTTGCCGTTAAATTGGGTAAACGGCATTAAAATTGAATGTGCGTGGTAGGGTGACATTATCAACTTTTACTGACGTGACAAAGTTTAGTGTAGTTGAATTTATTTTATTTACGTATTTAAAAATCTTAAATATAATCAAAACGCAAAGTTATTTCCAAGGTGTTGCTGCCCTCACCAGCCCAGTGATCCTATGGCGGCATCCACCACCATCTCCATTGAACATTACTTATTCATCTGATCCTTCATCCATATTGAACTGAAAGTTTTATGTACCATAAATTCCATTTTATTTCAAGATGATAGGGTTTCATATCTAAAATTTATCCCAAATTCAAAGAAAATTGCTGGATAAAATTAAGCATAGGGGATCAATTGTTCATCTAAGATCTTAAACCACACAATTCACTGTCAATGCTGCCAATCTTTGACGCGAGAAACAGATTCGTGATACAAGTCGCAAGATTCTTTCATAAACTCCGGCGATAAATCCACCACAAATAATTTGAAACCAGAAGGGAACACTATCCAACTCTTTACAAATGAAACCGGTCGTCTAAATGAACAAAATGTCATGTCCAGAATCATTACAAGTCTTAGACAATTCAATGGTAAATACACAATTATGACCTCACTTCAAATTCTCCTGCTCGAGTGAGAGCTCGAAACCCTTTATAAAAGCAGTAGGGTACAGTCCTCAGATCCAATTTATCTATTTGCAGACCAGAGAGGGCAACACCCATAGTCCCAGAGGTTTTCAAATTCCAAAAACCCAAAAATTTCCAGATCGGAAACAAGACGCACTCCGCTACCGCACCGGTACCTCTCGCAACACGTCGTCGCCGCCTGCGCCCGCCATCGCGACACTGTCTGCACTCCACCCATCGTGAGCTCTGAACCAAGAGGCTTCCACGATTCCCACTGCTACGAGAACGCCCTCACTACGCCTTTGTCGCGCCTGGTTCAACGAATTGGAGCCCTTCCTCCCTACGACCACCGTGCCAGAACCCAAGAAAGAGATAGGAGAAAACAGAGCCTCCAGCTTGTGAAACGAAGCAAGGCCAAAATGATTTGGGGAAGGAGAAGTTTCCGAACGAAAAGAAAGAAAGGAGAAGACGAAGGTGGGTGCTCGTGCTCCCCTAATCCGTGTGAGACGAAGAGTCTCAGTTTTGTCCGAGAGAAAGAATGACCATAGAAGGAGAAAAACCCAAAACTGGGTTTGGCTGTGAAGGAAGAGAACCCAAAAATTGGAAAAAAGACTGTGTTTAGGGTTCTCTAGGAGAAGAAATTAGGTGTTTTGAATTCATTAAGTTTTTTTTTTTTTAAATATGTATATAAAACAAATCCAACACACTCTTACCTCAGTAAAAATTGATAATCTCACCTAGCAATGCACATTCAATTTTAACGCCGTCTACCCAATTTAACGGCAAGTCCTTAATTGATTTAATTTTTCACATTTAGGAACTTGAGACATTTTACAAAACGAGGACCTAATTGAGAAAAACTTACATAAATAGAGATGTTCTAAATGATTAAACCTAAACTTTACAACATAGAGCAATACACCGACCCAATCATTGGCTATCTGCACAGAATGGAATAAAATATAAGAAATATAATAAGGCAATGACAACAACATCCTGATGCGTCCCCTTTAATATCTGATGTAGTCTTTCAATCTATTGAGGTCCCTGGTATCACTCTTATGGGTCACTGTACTGTCATCTGTCTATCGTAAAGATGTTCAAATAAAATTTTGTAGAAAATAAATTTTCCAGCATAGAGCACAGTAAACACTTTACCGTAAAACCTGGTACTTGAGGAGGAAACCTCCATTAAGGGAAGAGAAAGCGTAAAATGTAGAAAAAGGTAGAAAGAAAATATAGTCAGAGCTGAAAACAATCTCCAGTACTGATAGGTTCCTGGATTGGAAAACCTATCTACAATGCATTCACCCACACGTATACACCAGAAAAAGAGTATAATCTGTATATTTTCTATTCAGTATAACCACTGCACAGCTGTAACAACCTCCAAGAGAGTCAAATTCTCTCTCCACAGGATAAACGTGATCCTGTCTACACACTCTAACAATTCAAAAGCGTAAAATATCCTCACCCCCCTCTGCTCTTATATAGGAGCTTTAATTCCCACCCAAACTAATAATACTACTAATACGGTTATAACTGCCTAACGCCTCTTCTCATTATTCCCTATCAAGTACCCTGGCCTTAGTCCCTGTTATAAAACCCAAACATAGAGAGTAACCCCAGTTGCCAAAATGGAGCACAAGGCCCAAAAGGCTCATACTGAATGTCTGAAACCAAGTAGGACAAAGAACATTGCCTAATAAAAGCCTGATACCTAAGATATTGACAATAACTCAGATGTGGCACACTATAACTAGTATTCTTTGATCATTCTGTTTGATTTACTGTCACAAAAAATCAAATAAAATTATGCAAATTATTGAATATAGTAAAAGTTGTATGGGATTAATCTCCTTTATGTAAAAATTATAAATAAAATATTGTATTTATAATAAAGAAAATATGGACTAAGCTCAAAATTCAAATAAAGAATAATAACAAAGTAATTGAAAATAAAAGATAAAAATAAAATATTTATCAAAGATAACTAATAATTTAATATATCTAACACTCTCCCTCAAACTGGTACATACAAATAATATATACCAAGCTTCTTACAAATATAATCAATTTTCAATCCTCGCAAAGACTTGGTGAAAATATCAGCTAACTAAAATGTGTTTGGTTCTCTTATGAAAGACAAGATTAGAACTAATATGAAGAACAACCTTATTGTCACATATAAATGTCATTTGAGTGACATCTCCAAATTGTAACTCTTTAAGCAATTTCTTAAGCCAAACAAGTTCACAAGTGGCCCAGGTCATAGTTCTATATTCTGTACTAGAACTTGCCACAACACTTTGTTTCTTGCTTTCCCAAGAGATCAAGTTACCCTCTATCAGAAAGAGGTCTTACCCAACCAGCATCTGAATAACAAACAAATCATTGTTATTGGAACCATATAACAACCCTTTTTCCAAGAGCTCTTTTAATGTACTTTAATATACGGATGGTTGCATTCAAATGATTTTCACATGGGAAATTAAGAAATTGGCTTACCACACTGACAACAAAGGAAATGTCAAGACGAGTAACTATAAGATAATTTTATTTTCCAACTAGTCTTTTATAGTACTTGAAATCTAACAGACTCCCCCTGATTTGGTAGAAGTTTAGTATTAGGATCCATGCGTGTATCAAAAAATTTTGAATTCATCAATCCAGTTTCCTCCAAAATATCCAATGCATACTTCCTTTAACATATACTATTAAGCACTCGAGTGAGGATAAGAGACTGAATAATCTACCTCACATTGAGTCATACCAAATTGTTGAACAACTTTGGTAAATGTTCCAGACCAAACCCTAGGAGACTGTTTTTGGCCATATTACCTCACACTGAGTCATACCAAATTGTTGAACAACTTTGCTAAATGTTCCAGACCAAACCCTAGGAGACTGTTTTAGGCCATATAAGGATTTGTGAAGATGACATGTCAACCCAGAAGACTCTCCCTAACCAACAAAATCTTAGAAATATCTTCATATAAATCTCTTATTACAAATCTTCATTGAGGAACACACTTTTTACATCTAGTTGATAAAAAGGTCATTGTTGAAGAGCAGTCGTGGCTATAAATTGTTTAAAATAATGGCAAAGATATTTGTGGCTATTATCACTTCGCAAAGTTCGAATAATTTCATTAAAAAAGTATTCGAATATATGAAATAATTCAGAACAACTTTTCATTAAAAATAACCAAATACATTTAGAATAATCATCAATAAAAGTAACAAAATATTGAACACCTAAATTAGACTTAACACAACTAGATTCTCAAATGTTAGAGTGAACTAAGGCAAAAGGGGATATAACACGTTGGGAGACAATTCGAGAAAAGGAACTACGACTATGCTTGCCTAATTGACACGACTCACACGAAACTGGATAACTTGGATAAGTTGGGAACAAGTTGCTGCAAGTTCGCAAGACTAGGACGACCTAACTGAGCATGAAGAAGAAGTGGAGACTCTATAATTGTGATGTGTAGAACGGGGGAGATGATAAAGACCATGAGACTCACATCTGATGCCAATCACCTGTCTCGAACTCCAGTCCTATAAACAAACAAAATGTTTGGTAAAAGAAATAACACAATCAAGAGAACAAGTTAGACCACTAATGAGTTAAAAGGAGACCCAGAGATATAAAGAACATTATCGATGGAGAAAAAGGAAAAAGCTTAACAGTCCCAATACCAATACCTAACTTATCCAGAGAAGATAAAGAGGAAAAAAAAATGTGATTTGTGGCTCTTGAGTCAAAAACTCAAGGACCAAGAGAAGAAGATTGAGTCAGACCAACAAAAGATGTACTTGTGCGTGCTACAAAAGTAGTGGAACTAGATGGTTGTTTATCCTCATACCATTTGAGAAAGTTACTGATAATTACTGATTTGTCAATTATATCAAATGAAGGAAGATTCACAAGAGTTGATTGTGAAGGAGGATCAGTCTAAACAACAACCACAGATCGCGGAGGACGTTCATGTAATGCATAACACTTGTCAATCTTGTGGCCTAGCTTACCACAATGGTCACACTTGTGACGTCTTTTTGTAGACCTGTGAGAGCGATTGCGATCATCATGTTGCTAATGTATCATGGATGAGCTTACTTGGTACATCAAAAAGAGTGGAAAAATAGAAGCCAAAGTGGGTATAATAGGTGAAGCCAAAAGCTGATCATAGACATGGAAATATTTATCAACAAGTCCGTGTAATGCAAATACCATGAAAAACTTTGATTGTTGCTCTATTTCTTGGATAGGAGTAGAGGCTGGAGGATATTACTCATTAAATTCATGAAAAAAGAGCATGAATTTTATCCATATAATCAACCATAGGGTCTTGATGCCAAGGAGGAACAACATTGAAAAGATCATAAAAAACACCATAAAGACGTTGAGTATCATTGGTGTATAATAAATTGGCCTGTTCCTAGACTTCAAAACATGTGCCGTAGGAAAGAAAAATTTGTTTTAAAAAAGAGTGAGGATACCCTTAAGAAGGATGCATAACTGAGCATCAATTTTCATCTAATGGAGAACCTTAGCAAAGCAATATCAGTCACTTTTTGACTAATATGGTCTATATACCCCTAACTTTTAAACCAAAGTTTAATGTCTAATGCCCAAGTCATATAATTAGTGTGATCTAACTTCTCAATAGACAAGTGCACATTGACATAGTTAGTATATATGGATAGGTTAGACACTAGTGGCAGAAGAGAAGAGACAACAGTGGAAGAAGCCATAGACGAACAAGAGAGAGAGAAACCCTAAAAATCCAAAGTTCTCCAATCAAAGCACCAATCATAGATCCTGAAAGAGAAGAAAGAGGCGACCTCGACACTCTGAATCGTTGTCGAAGAGGAGACAGGACGCGCTGCCATGCGGGATGGATAAAGGGCGCAAATCCGAAACTTTGGGAGGCGTATGAGAGCACATGGGAGCTCTGATTAAGGTGTCGTTAACGACACAGTGGTTGCCTAGCCGAGAGAATCAAAACCGTATGGTAGCTGGTCGAAACTAGAACTCTGACAACGTTAAGGGTGGTGGTAGTTTTAGTGGTAGAGGCAATAAATTTTTTTCAAAAGAACCTTAGGCTCTAGATACCTTATTGAATATTGTAAAAACTGTATGGGATTAATCTCCCTTGTGTAGAAAATGAACATAGGATACTGTATTTATAATAAAGGAAATATAGGCTAAGTTCAAAATACAAATAAAGAATAATAACTGTTGGAAGTCCCACATCGACTAGAGATAAGACCAAATTATAATATATAAGTGAGGTGCAAACCTCACCTTACAAGCCGGTTTGTGAGGTTGAGTTAGGCTTAAAATCACTTTCTAATATGGTATCAAAGCCTGGTTAGAGCCTATCCTAGCGAGTTCTAAGTGGGCATTTTTGTTTCTATTCCACCCGTTGTCGGACCAGTATTGGACCACCCAATTTCTACTATCACGCACGAGATGTCTATACCTCGGTGTGAAGGGGGTGTGTTGGAAGTCCCACATCGACTAGAGATAAGGTCAAATAATAATATATAAGTGAGGTGCAAACCTCACCTTACAAGCCGGTTTTGTGAGGTTCTGGTGCCTCTACCACTACATCCGCCGCTGCCGGCGGTGGGGCCATCTACCGTTGCCGGCGACGCCATTGTCTACCGCTATTCTCTATTGCTGCCATTACCGGAGTTTCAGTTTCGACCGACGATCACAGAGTTTTGATCGTTTCGGCCAGGTGACTACCATGCCATTAACGACCCCTTCATCGGAGTTCCTTTTAAAGTTATGGATTTGCTCCCTTTTTTCGTCGTGCATTGTGGCATGTTTGGTGGTTATTTAGAGCATTGAGGTTGCTCTTTTTCCTTTTTTGCTCTTTTTCCTTTTTCAGGTGCCTTGATTGGAGAATTTTTATTTTTATGGTTTCTCTCTGTTGTTTATCCATGGCTTCTTCCGCTGCTGTCTCTTCTGACCTCTCTTTTCACCATTGCGTTTGACCCGTCCATATATGCTTTTTTCATGGAAAAGATGGTTTGTTGTTAGTTTATTTATAGCAGTGGTGGCTCTCCAACAATTACCTCTTTATTCATTGGTGGCATTCCTCAAGGGCGATTTGCAGGAAGAGATTTACATGGAGCAACCTCCCAAATTTGTTGCTCAGCGGGAGTCTTTTGGGTTGGTATTTTGTCTTCTATGTCGTCTTGCAAATCATTAGCAATTTAATTTGGTGTCTCTCGAATGCAGAAGCAAATATTTTCACTAAGTCTTTATGGATTATTTTAGTAACAAGCTTGGTACATACGATTTGTATGCACCAGCTTGAGGGGGAGTGTTAGATATATTATCTTTATTTTATATTTATCTTTTATCTTTAGTTAGTTTGTTATTATTTCTTATTTGTATTTTGGGCTTAGCCCATATTTCTTCTATTATAAATAGAGAACCCTATGTGTGTATTTAACACAAGGGATTAATTCCAATATATAATTTTCATTATATCTAATAATCTAATATATTTAACACAAAATGAATGGAAGTTCATTTCATGATAATCCTAATCACCTTCAAATAAACAAATAATTTGGGTATGATGTTAGTTAGAGTATCACCTTGAAGTCAATATTAATATCTTAACCATCAGTGTCTTAATTTGGACAATTAGACTAAAATCACTATGTTTGAAAAATTAGGTGACTAAATGTTTCTATTTTGAATTAGGGACACCAAAATTGTATTTTAGACTAATTTTTATGATGCAAAATATCTTAAATTGGTAGGTGAATGATTATCCACTTTTTAGATAACAACCTTCGGTGTCATTGAGGGAATGCAATGAGAACCTCAGAAAATAATTATTTGGTATCAGATTTTTCTCTTTTGGAGTCATTCCACTCTTGATTAGGGAATTTGGTTATTCTGAACAGGACACGTGTCACCATTAAAATATCACTCTCCTCTAATGTGTACAAATGAACTCCCTTGGCATAACCAAAGATCAATCACGGATTCTCATGAAGAATCAATGAAGAAAACCATAAATATATATTTAAACATATAACAGTTTGCACCATCAAACTATGCCACAACATAATCCTTAAAAGCAATTATAAGTAAATCCTTAAAATCCCTAACCATCCCAAAATTAAATAGTGAGAAGAAGCACCAAGATGTCTTGCTACCAGCACTATACTCCTTTCCTACAAGACAATAATGTATTTTTCCCATTTTGATAAAGCATACAGAATAACAATAATAGACTTAGAAAGATATAGGGATATTCAGTGCTATTAACATTATAGCATTGCTTTGCCATGGCTACTTTCATTTCATTCTGTACTCATAGAGTAATTATTGCTTTCCATCACAGTGTTAAGAGTAAAATGATAGGCATTCAGATTTATTTAAAACTGTAAAGATTTCCAAGACAGGTTCTTGGATGTTCACCCGAAAAAACTAGACAACTTTATTAACAATGAAACAAGCACAGTAATCTAAATTGTTACACTAGCCCTGGTCTTTCGAGAGGACCAGACTCTCCCTAGCCTTCCCTTTACAAAACTTCCTAAAAAAACTGCTAAAAACAACTTCTTTTATAAAAGTTTGAGACAACAAAACCTATCCACAGATAGTTATAACTGTTTGACCCTTTTATTTCTCCTAATATAAACATTTCCCTTGAACCTATCAGAAAATAAAAGGAATACAAGAACTATAGTAAAGCAAACACGAGCCAGACTCAATATTCACATGACCCAATTCAGACTTTGTTCATAGACATCATAGATTCATATGATCATGTTAAAACTTCAATTCCATGATGCGCGAGAGCTTCATTTGTAATGTTATCTTTGAAACATGATTTGATACTCCTCATTGTTCCAATTTAGTTCTTATTATAATGCATCATTCACTAGAGATTAATCACAAAACTATATACACTATTTAACAAACAAAAAACAAATATTGATAACAAGTCTTTCTTTTGTGTGAATATTCTGATTCACTTTTCATTCATTAATCAAAAAATACAACTGTGAACTTATAGACTGGAATTTGGCTTTCCAATTCCAAGCTTTGTGAGTAAGTTGGTTGTCTCTTCCCTCTTGTTCTCGAATAGGCAATCTTTAGCATAATGCCAAACCTTACCACAGCTGTAACATTTATTTGAGTTACACCTTTGCATAGTGGTCACATGTACCACATTTGTAGCACTCAACATTTGAATGGCTTTGCGACCAACCTCCTCTTCCACGCTAATTTTTATTTGACTGCTCTTTCAACCCATAATACCCTTCTTGAGCATGACCAATACGACCATGATTGTTTCCTCTACCTCCACAACCTCTTCTCCTGCCTTGAGTGTTTTGAGTGTAGAAAGTTTCCTCCACTTTAAATGTCGCTTTCGTTTGGAGTGCTTGCTCAATCGACTCCCTTCTTCTTTTGTTGCTCGTGAGCTCTTCTACCGTTCTATTACTCATATGACATTATCAGCAACCTCAAGATCTTCTCCACAACTCAGCTAGTGGGCAACATCTCTCCATTTCAGCTAAACTGGTTCACCATGATTTCAACCGAGTGATAAACTCGAAAATTTTTTTTGTCTCCTTCAACCTCATGCTCTCCAACTCGCCCCAAAGTGTTTGAAATCGGACTTGTTTCACTTGCTCATCTGCCTTGTACACTTTCTCCAAAATATCCAGTAGAAAATAATACTAAAATTTATTATTTAGAATTGATTGAAAATACATTCTCATATCCTCTATTTGTAACAATCTAATTCTCCTAAAAAGGGAAATAGAGAAACTAGGAAAACAAAATAAAATAAAAGATTGTATATCTATTTTCTCTAATTAGGAAGATTCTAAAGATATCTTCTCTAATTACAACACTCCCCCTCAAGTTGGTAAATGAATATCAATCATTCCCAACTTGCCTACAAGATCTTGAAATCTACCCGGAGGAAGTCCTTTTGTAAAAATATCTGCTATTTGAAGTTCTGTAGGAACATGAGTTGTAATCACAAAGCCTCTGTCAAGATTATCTTTGATGAAATGTCTGTCAATCTCAATGTGTTTGGTTCTATCATGCTGTACTGGATTATGGGCTATGCTCATGGCAGACTTATTGTCACAGTGTAGTTGCACCGGGTTCTCCACTTTGACTTTAAGATCATCCAAAATGATTTTCATCCAGAGTCCTTCACACATTCCTTGAGCAAGAGCTCGAAATTCAGCTTCTGCACTAGAACGAGAAACTCTATCTTGCTTTTTGCTTCTCCATGTTACCAGACTATCTCCAAGAAACACACAATACCCAGAAGTAGATTTTCTGTCAGTAATAGAACCTGCATAGTCAGCATCAGTATATATCTTCATAGTCAATGTGTCTTCCCTTTTGAATAATAGCCCCTTTCCTGGACTTGACTTCAAGTATTGGAGAATTTTGTCAACTGCTTGCATGTGTCTCTCTCTTGGATCATGCATAAATTGACTCACAACACTAACTGCATAAGCAATGTCTGGTCTTGTGTGTGATAGATAAATCAATTTTCCTACCAATCTCTGATATTGGGCTTTCTCTACAGGAGCACTTTCTTCACATCCCATTTTGTGATTCTGTTCTATAGGAACTGTTGAGGTTCTACATCCCAGCTTTCCTGTTTCTTTGAGGAGATCAAGTACATATTTCCTTTGGGAGATGAAAATTCCTTTCTTGGAGTAGGCAACCTCTATTCCAAGAAAATATTTGAGTTTTCCTAGGTCTTTCATTTCAAATTGAGCTGCCAATTTATCTTTTAATGCCAATTTTTCTGTTTCATCATCTCCTGCAATAATCATATCATCCACATAGACAAGTAATAGAGTGAGTTTACCTGTAGAAGAGTGTTTTATGAATAGAGTATGATCTCCTTGGCTTTGTTTGTATCCCAAGGAAACCATTGCTTTTGTAAATCTTCCAAACCATGCTCTAGGGGATTGCTTAAGACCATACAATGCTTTCTTCAGGAGGCATACCTTGTTTCTTTCATTTTTCACTTCAAAACCTGGGGGAATCTCCATGTACACTTCCTCATCTAGATTTCCATGAAGAAAGGCATTCTTCACATCCAACTGGTGTAAGTCCCATCCAAAATGGGCAGCCAAAGCGAGAATAACTCGAACTGTATTCATCTTTGCCACTGGGGCAAATGTCTCCTCATAGTCAATCCCATATGTTTGGGTATATCCTTTTGCCACCAATCTAACTTTATATCTTTCTATTGTCCCATCTGCCTTATGTTTCACTGTGAATATCCATCTACACCCTACTGCCTTCTTGTTTCTTGGCTTATCAACAATCTCCCAAGTTGAATTTCTTTCTAATGCATTCATCTCTTCTTTCATGGCTTGATTCCAATGTTCAAGTTTCATGGCCTCTTGGATTGAGGTAGGAATTTTTGTGGCATCAATGACAGCAATAAAACTTTTGTGCTTATCAGAGAGATTGTTAGTGCAAACATACTGAGAAATAGGATATTTAGCACATGATCTTCTTCCCTTTCTCAATGCAATGGGTAAATCCTCAGTAATACTTACCTCCTCATCATTGATATCTTCAGGGATCCTCACCTCCGGATTAGACAATTTTTCTTGCTCGAGAGTCGAAGTGGGTTGTTCTCTTCTTTCATATTTTTTGCCAAAAAATCTGTCTTCTTCCTCACTGTGGACTATGGTAGCTTCATTGCTCAGGTCTTGGGCATCCTACAAAGACAAACATGGTAATGACAAGAAGGAGAGTTCATCCACTTCAAGTGCTTTCTCCCCCTGAAGTGGTGGACTGACATAAAAGGATTGTGTTTCATGAAAGGTGACATCCTTGGTGACAAAGACGCGCCGACTCTGAGGATGATAACATTTGTACCCTTTTTATTAGAAGGATACCCAATAAAGACACATTTAAGAGCTCTAGGATCTAATTTACCACGGTTAGGATGATGAGAGTGAACAAAAACAACACATCCAAAGACTCGACTAGGTAGACTCGTTAGTAGGGAAGAAGAAGGAACAAAAGACAATAGAGACTCTATAGGACTAATGCCATTTAAGATACGAGTGGGTAACCTGTTAATGAGATATGTGGCAGTTAGCACAGCTTCTCCCCAGTAATTTTTTGGAACAGACATTTGAAAAAGAAGAGCTCTAGTTACTTAAAGAAGAGCTCTAGTTACTTCAAGAAGATGACGATTCTTTCTTTCTGCAACCCCGTTTTGTTGTGGGGTATTAACACAGGTTAGTTCATGAACAATACCATTATGAGACAAAAAATTAAGAAATTCATGATTCACATATTCAGTACCATTATCAGACCTAATCTTTTTGATATTTTTTCCAAATTGATTTTGGACAAGATGGAAAAAATTAACAAAAATTTGAAAAACTTCAGATTTATTTTTCATAAGGTATGTCCAAGTGACACGGGTACAATCGTCAATAAAAGTAACGAACCATCTGGCTCCAGAAATAGAATCTATGACAGGACCCCAAACATCAGAATGAATTAAATCAAATGGAGAAATACTCTTTTTATGACTAATAGGATAAGATGCACGATGGTGTTTTGAAAATTGACAAATATCACAATTAAAAGACTCAACAGATTCTTTGGTAAACAAGTGGGGAAATAAGGACTTGATAAGACTGAATGAAGGATGCCCAAGCCTTTGATGATGTAACCATATTTGGAATTTTGCCCACGTCTCAGATGTTGCTTGTTGAGTCATGATTTTCGTGTTGCTTTGGTCATCAAACTCTAAAAAATACAACCCACTATGCTCTTTAGCAGTTAAAATTGTCTTCCCCATGGCAAGGTCCTGAAAAACACAATAAGTTGGAAAAAATGTTACTGAGCAATTTAAATCCTTTGTGAGTTTTTGCACAGAGATAAGATTGTTTGCTAATTGAGGAACATGTAAAACATCCTTCAATACAATGGATGAGTCCAAAATTATATTCCCAGAGCCGCATATAGGTATACCCTGACCATTCGCAACTGTAATAAGTTGTTCTTTATTTCTTTTACCATATGAGTCAAAGGACACACTAAAAGGTGTCATATGATCAGTTGCACCTGAATCAAGGATCCAAATACCTTGAGACACATGATCAACAGTATTGAGGCAAATCTTACCTTTTATGGACAAAGTGCATGATCCAGAGGACTTACTCATTGATTCATCCATTGCTTTCAAAGGAATAATTTTTACTTCAGACATCCCGTAGAACGCAACGAGGAGTCTCCAAGACAATAACGGTGTATGGGTCACACCGAAAAAAAAAAAAAAAAAAAAGAAACTTAAAACTCAGATATGCTCAAATACAGTCCAAACGAGTCGTCACCGACCCTAGGAATAGACTCAGGGTGCTCCGGCGACCCTGTCTGTGGTGGCGCCGGCGAGTGGGTCTTGCCGGAGGTGGGCGCGTGGGCTACACGCGCCGGCGACGGTGGAGGCGCGTGGCGGCTCCTTTCACGGAGCGACTTCCGGCGTTGTGGTCGTCGGAGTTGGGCGCACCTTTCTGCGCTATCAACGACCCCAATCGGCGACAGCGACAGCGACGGTGGTCGGACAGCGGCGACGGCGGCAGCGGCGGTGGTCGGACAGCGGCGACGGCGGCAGCGGCGGTGGTCGGACAGCGGCGACGGTGCGATTGTGCAGCGGAAGGAGTTCCAAGATCGGAAGCTCTTGATACCAAGTAGAAAATAATACTAAAATTTATTATTTAGAATTGATTGAAAATACATTCTCATATCCTCTATTTGTAACAATCTAATTCTCCTAAAAAGGGAAATAGAGAAACTAGGAAAACAAAATAAAATAAAAGATTGTATATCTATTTTCTCTAATTAGGAAGATTCTAAAGATATCTTCTCTAATTACAACATATCCCACACTTCTTTTGAATTTTAGCAATTGTTATCTTTTAAAAGACATACTCATTAACAGTTTGGTGCAAGATGTACAAAGAGCTTTATCCTTCAGACCCAAACACTTAAACTCTGAAGTTCTAATGCCAATGTGTTACGAATAAAAGAAGTTAGTTGTAAGTAGAGAGAGGGTATAAATAATAACAAAATATGTGAAGAGAGGATTATCAGACATATTATTTTGGGATTAGACTGGACCTCTTGGCCAGTGGAGGAAGGAAGGCTTCCTTGGGAACATTTACTTGTATTTTCTTCTTTCTTTACACTACAGGTTGAATAAAAATATAGATACATACAATATAATTTCTGTTGATGAGTGTGTGAGTGAGAAGAGAGTTTACTGTTTAGGTTTTCAGAGTAAACAAAACCTAACAAATTGGTCTGACCTGTCGGATATGTATCGGAGGAGCAAACGGAGCGCGGTGAAGAAGAAGAATGGAGGGAAGGTTGATCGCGATTGAATCGACAGTAGAAGAGTTGAAAGTGGAGATGAGAGCGGTAACTCGCGAATTCCTAGTGTTTGGTCGTGCTTGAGAACGACGAACCAGGAACCAGCATTGGAGCTCCGAAGGAAGACGTGATTCCATCAATGCTGGATGCGAACGACGACCGCCGAAAAACTCGGAGGAGGAATCAGAAGAAAACAGAGGAGAAGTTCGACGCAGTGGGAGGAAACGCGTTGAACTTCTTACATTCGAAGGTGCGGATCCCATTGGCTGGATCGCACAGGCAGAGAAATTATTCGACCTCCAGCGCGTGACGGAGAATGAGAAGATGAAGTTCATCTATAGATGCATGGAGGGAGGTTTAGCGAGCTTTTGGTTCCGCTTCTGGCGAAGAAAACCGCGCATCAGACTTGGAACATGTTCACCGACTCTCTAACGCAGAGGTTTGGCGGACTAAATCGGGGCACCGTTTGTGAGGAGCTGGCAGCAGAGCGACAAGAGGGAAGATGTAACTCAAGCTCGGGGACAGTCGCGAGGACGGAGACGTATCGGGGATCGTCGCGAGGACGGAGACATATCGGGGATCGTCGCGAGGACGAAGACATATCGGGGATCGTCGAAGGGAACTGTCAACGCCAGCAGAGGGCAGGAAGACGAAGAAGATGAGGTAGAGGAGGGTCCCGAAATCGAACAAAAAACCATGGAGTTATCTGTATTATCTGCAGGTGGTTTAACGCAATCTAAAACAATGAAACTGCGAGGTTAGGTGCAAGGGAGAAAGGTATTGGTGTTGATTGACACTGGGGCGAGTCATAGCCTTATTTCCACCAGATTGGTGGAGGAATTGGGGCTGAAAAGTGAGGATACGCCCCCTTATAATGTATATTTAGGTGATGGGGCTGCCTTGTTTTATGATGGAAACTGCTTGTTGTTAGGTACATCCCCAACTGAAGCACAGGTAAAAGACATTGCAGAATGGCTACTTAGTAATCACGGGGATTCAACAAGTTTGACAACAGATAGTTTAGTTGATGCTGGTTATCCAGGTGCTGCTTCACTTGGTGATGCGGTTTGTGGCATGGCCACGGCAAGAATCAATTCAAAACATTTCTTGTTCTGGTTCAGGTCTCACACTGCTAAGGAAGTCAAATGGGGAGGAGCCAAGCACCATCCAGAGGATAGGGATGATGGAGGAAAAATGAACCCAAGATCATCATTCAAAGCTTTTCTTGAAGTAGTCAAAAGCAAAAGTTTGCCTTGGGAAGTGTCAAAAATTAATGTTATTCACTCATTACAACTAATGATAAGAGATTCTTTCCAAGACACTGAGATCACCAGTCCAAAGACTTCAAACTATGCGCAGAAAACTGACACTTCAACTGGAGCGATGGATGAACTCAGTTCAGTAGCACTTGAAATGGTGAGATTAATCGAGACTGCAACAGCTCCGATTTTTGGGGTTGATTCAGGTGGGGTAATCAATGGATGGAATTCAAAGATTGTTGAACTGACAGATCTACAAGGCAATGAAGCTATGGGGAAATCCATGGTAAATGAAATTATACATGCGGACTCATGTGACACTTTTAAAAATACTCTAAGCAGAGCCTTGCAAGGAGAGGAGGACAAAAGTGTTGAGTTTAAAATAAAGCACTTTGGGCTTCAACAGCAACAAAAAGTTGTACATCTCATGGTCAATGCTTGCACTAGAAGGGACTACACAGATTCTGTTGTCGGGGTATGCTTTGTAGGTCAAGACATCACTTATGAGAAAATGGTTCAAGATAAATTCATCAAGTTGGAAGGTGATTACAAAGCAATCGTGCAGAGTCTCGGTCCACTAATTCGACCCATGTTTTCTTCTGATGAGAGTGCTTGCTGTTTTGAATGGAATGCAGCCATGGAAAGGCTAACTAGTTGGAAAAGAGATGAAGTCATAGGAAAATTGCTTCCTGGTGAAATATTTGGAAGTTTTTGTCGACTAAAAGGTCAAGATACCCTGACTAATTTTATGATTTTAATATACCGTGTAATAAGTGGTTAAGATTATGAGAAGTTACCATTTGGATTTTTTGATAGAAATGGAGAATTTGTTGAGAGTTATATAATAGCAAACAAGAGAATTGATGCTAGTGGGAATATACTTGGCTGTTTTTGCTTCTTGCAGGTTGTAACGCCAAACCTGAATCAGTCCTCTGAAGAACACAAGCCAATAGGCAGAGAAAACATTTCTGAATCCAAAGAGTTAGCTTATATACTACAAGAGATTGAAACCATGATTCTGGCTTGGAGCTTGAGCCAAGCGGAATTTGTGGAGGGGGAGACAGAAGAAAGTGACTTAATTCCCAATAAAGAGGGACTTGCAAAGAGGAAAGAGTTGTTGGAAGCATTGAAAGACATCAAAGATCATCTTCTCCGGGCTTATAGTTTTGGAAAAGAGGTGACCAGAATGTGGGAAGTTAATAGAATCAAAGAAGAATGGAAGATATTGGAGGAAGATTTGCCCCCACCCAAGCCTCTAGACCAGAATTTGGAGGGCGCCACCTGGAAAAGAGCATTACCTCAAATAACAGTTCCCTGACTTTAACCTTGAGGACAAGGTTGATTTTGAGGAGTAGAGTAATGTTAGGAATAAAAGAAGTTAGTTGTTAGTAGAGAGAGGGTATAAATAATAACAGAATAGGTGGAGAGAGGATTATCAGACATATTTGTTTTGGGATTAGACTGGACCTCTTGGCCAGTGGTGGAAGGAAGGCTTCCTTGGGAAGATTTACTTGTATTTTCTTCTTTCTTTACACTATAGATTGAATAAAAATACAGATACATACAATATAATTTCTGTTGTTGAGTGTGTGAGTGAGAAGAGAGTTTACTGTTTAGGTTTTCGGAGTAAAGAAACCTAACACAATGCCAACTTGATGACAAGTCTTTCTTTTGTGTGAATATTCTGATTCACTTTTCATTCATTAAACAAAAAATACAATTGTGAACTTATACATTGGAATGGCTTTCCACCTTTCCATTCTAAAACTGCTAAGAGATTAACTCTCATTTAAGTTTATTCAATAACCTTAACCATCATTTAAGTTTATTCAACAACACTAATTCTCGTTTAACTTTATTGGCCATATTAAAAGCCTTGTAAAAATCATCTTCCATGAATGGAAAGGATAATTTTCATCTCTCTGGACTAACCAACCAACCCAAAATCTTCAGAAGCCAAAATTGTGTTTTACTCTGCACTTAATTTTTCTAATACCCTTAACCTTATATATCCCCACCAAAGAACTAACATTAAGTTGCCTACACATTTTTGTAGCATAAACTACCTAGAGCAGGCAACGGTAGATAACAGTTGACAAAGACATCTAACCTGAGTGCTAGACCATAAATAAAACAAGCATCCTAAAGGGATGATATCTGACAAGGCTTGCAAGTTCAACAAATAAACAAATGTCCTTATATTTTCTCCTTAGAACTACCCACATCACCAAATTGGGTGGCGTAAAAATTGCTGCTTTGCAAAGAAAAGGGTATAAAAGGAGCTAATTCTAAATTGAGTGTGTATCCATAAGGCTCAAACAACACGAGAACAATTGGAAATGAGATGGGCATGAATCAAACACACAAATACATGCTTCAACTAAATGGAACTGAAGGGTAAGAGGGTGAGAACGAATATTACTTTTAACAACAATTTTGCTCGCAAGAGGGTAGTCATGGCGCAGAGAAGATGCCCTGAGCGTAAGAAGAGAAGGTTTTACAGTTGCAGAGGGTTTAGCGAAGCCAGGGAAGGAAGGAGCCAACATACTCATCTCCATCACCAAAACCAAACACGGCCTTTGATTCTTATGAGCACAGCGAATGAGCTTGTTCTAAACTAAACAACGTTTGATTTTATAATTTTAAATTTCGTTATATTTTTTATCACAATTTCAACCATTAATCTTTTATCAGTTAGTTTTAATTATATTTTATCTTTTAGAGTATATTACATGTTACTTTTTTTTTTAACGTTCAAAACGTTACTTGATTTTATTTTATTTCTATTGGCTTTAGAGTTTATTTTATTTATGTCAAAACGTTACAATTTCGTTATGTTTTATTTTATCTTTTAGACTACACTTTATATTTTATTTTAATAAATGTAACATTATTCATAATAATTCATGAAATTCTCTTATAAATATAATATATAAAGATGACATATCACAGCTTATTTAACTGATATTGAAAGACTAAATTAAATTTATTTTTTCATTATTTCAGTAATAATTTTAAAATAATATTATAATATGAATTAATTATATTTTTAATTATTTTAACATGAAATTGAAATTTATTACTTATTCAAAGTTTGATATAGTTTTGTTTTAAAATTTAAAAATATGAGTCTTATAATCTAATTGAATTTTTAAAAAAATTAAATGACATTTTAGATTAATGTTTAAATTGTTTATATAGTTTAATATGTTTTAATTTAAATATTTACATGAAGCATAGTTTACCACATAAAAAAAATTTAATCAAGTATTATATTAAATATTATAAAGTTTTACAAGATATCCATCTCAATGTTACCACAAAACAACTATATTTGAAATCATACTTAACTCTTTTCTTTTCCCAAGAAAAATATCCACCGATATTCTAAAGTTTGTTTTTAATCACTTCAACTCTTTTCTTTTCCCAAGAAAAATATTCACTTATATTCTAAAGTTTGTTTTTAATCACTGTCTCAAAATAAATCTTACTTTTTTCTCTTACAAAACCATCAAATTTTATTGAACTGTCAAGATAGAAATCACATTTCCAATCTATCAGCCTAGATTGGAAAATTGCATATAAAACAAACATTGAGAACTTGTAAGTTTAAAAACTACTTTAAAAATAGAAAAACTTTCTAGTTTTAAAACAAGTTAAAGAGAAAATGTTTTCTTTAAAACAACTGAAATCAGAATTGTCAAACATTTTCTTTCCTTTAGGACCATTTATGAATTTAAAACGACCTTAAAGAGGAAAACTTGAGATTTCCCAGAACATATGTTCACACAACAACCTGGTATTACTGTGCTATCGGATAATCCTTATGTCAATTCTACAAAAGCATTGCTTATGATGATCATTACACAAGTCTTTTGATTCCTTTATCACTATTATCAATTCCACTTAGATTACAAGTTGTGATCAAATAGTTAATCTCCTCTGAACAAATCCTAGAGAGGATCTTCGTTTATCTAAATTTGTTAATTATCAAGTAATATATATGGGAAGTTACCTTAGCATTTTTAAAATCGGATCACTAGCTACAATTTTCAACTGTGGTTTGGTGAACAAAACAAATCCATCACTAATTGCTTTGTATAAATCATTAGTCCGCAAAGTAGCATTCAAGAACATCTCAACATCCCATATCACATACATTCACTGTGCCAAACTATATCAAATAATAAAAAACCTACAGTGATTTAGTACAAAATTTACTCCGCAAAGCTTCCTCTAATTTTCGGAAAATCACAGAGAATGCTCCTGCATAGAGAACAACCCAAAACCAGAGTTATTACTAGATAGCAGAGGTGCTGCCACTTGATCTTAACCATAGCAATTAGCAACATATCAAATGTAGGAACCAATGTCTAAGGTACAAACATGTGACATGTAGGAAGCCAATGACAGTAAAAAATAACAAGAAATTTTCAGTAATGTGATCAGTAAATTATCAGACTGGTTGTATTTATTTTATGATGGACATCAAGCCCCCTAAGAAAAATAAGTTATTCCACCAAAGCTATTTGTAGTTCCTTGACAAAGTGCTACACTAAAATAATGGAAAAGACATTTAGAAAAATTGGAATTGGAAAAGCAGGTTATAGAAAAACCTGATAACGGGCTATCCTTGTCTTGTAACGAACCTTTCATCAATAGTGTCCCAGGGATTTGCTGAAAAACCTGTACGACAAGATATACAACTTAAGATCAATGTAAATTCTGCCAACCAAAGTCAATTTTGAAAGCCAGGTAAGAAAAGATAACGAGCATACTGATATACGAAAGCATAATCTCTCATGAGAAAAATTCAAACTCGATTCATTAGATGTCTCTCTTGTAGGTTGGCAATCAGTGGAATCATTGACAATTGTTAATGCATTCCTCAAGATTGAATCACAATCATCTTTTGTTACTGCAACCTATCATAATGAGATCGTGATTAATAGCTATAGTAAGGACATTAAATCAGAATCTGAGTCTTAAGAGTGACTGATCTTACATCCACTGTGAAAGAGGAGGTATTCAATGAACAGGATAGACCATATGAAGAGAAGTGAGACTTAACACTTTCCAACACATTAATGGCACCATGTTGGCGTTGAAGACCCTGAAAAATAAATCTGTTTCAACACATTCGAGGAAACAAAAAAGTGACCAGATACATGAAAATGTCATAGGTGTAATTAATCACTATGTCAAGCCAATTTAACACGTACTTCATATAAATGAAGATCTTTTTCCACTACAGAAGATCATTAAATAACCAAATTTTAGACACCAAAACAATTAGTCATGGTATTGCCTAAGTTAGATATCATTTTATAAATTAAAATTTATTAATATCTAAAATAGTCTTTATTATTAATAAAAAATTATAATCGGTATGTTAATAAGAGTCTAAATTAGTCTCTAATATTAACTATTAAAGTTTTAGCTATTTATTATTATTGATTCTAAATTAGTCCTTATTTTAAAATTAGAGACTAATTTAGAATCACAAGTAGCTAAAAACATTGGTAACTAATATTAGAAACTATCTCATGTACCAATAATTTTTAATTTATAAAATAATCTCTAATCAATATAATGATTAATTATTTTGTCACTAAATTTGGTTGTTATTTAATGATTTTTTTGTAGTGTTCACACTGGGAATAAAAAAACATTTGTCCCTACAGGAAAGACAGATATTGGGGTTTCTACATGACAACCTTGTATGCAAAGGATGAATGCACTACCAAGAACTGAATTCTCAACCAACTAGAGGTACGCATCAAATAACAAAACCTAACTATAATACACAAGAACAATTGCTTTCGTGTTTAATAGTTGCCCAGGCTTCTGAAGTTTGAACTTAACCAGTTGTACTTCCAGCAGGAAGTCTCCTCAAGTTAGATACCATGCATATTATCTCAGAATATGCACACTCTTCACAAGTTTACTATATAAATCCCGAGCCTTCTAGTAAGCAGACATATTTCTCTTAAAACCCTTTTTTGAATTAAATCTTACAATTTGACACAATTGCCACCTTCCAATACATATCCTATAATATACCTTAAATGACTCTATTTTACAATAGATAAATGGATCTGTGCAACATCATATTATCAATAAGATTGCACAATTCAATGATACGTTATTTTCTACTTTTAAATTCTCATGAAAAATTTTAAATTCATATAAAGCTTAACTTTTTGAACTAATCCTATTTTATGATTGCACAACTTTATTTATATACTTATTTGTTAAGAAGTAGATTTTAAATCCAACTCAATCCTACAAAACTGGCTTGTAAGATGAGGTTTGCACTCACATATATTACTATGAAATCGCTTTATCTCTAGTCGATGGGATTTCCAACACATCCTCTCATGCTGAGGTATATACATTTTGTGCGTGAAACTGAACATTAATGGGTGATCCGATAACAGCCCGAGCAGGTGGAAGAATAATTACCTAACAACAAATTTCGCTAGGATAGACTTTTAAACCATGACTCTGATACCATGTTAAGAAGTTGACATTAAACCTAACTCAATCCATAAAATCGGCTTGTAAAGTGAGGTTTGCACCCACTTATATATACTATGAAATCGTCTTATCTCTAGTCGATGTGAGACTTCCAACATTATTTAATTACTTCATTTCCACTCTTCTAAAATAAAGGGTATTAAAACTCATAATAACAAATAATTTTTTTAGTGAGACTTCTAGTTAAGTTGTTTTATCCATTTCTAGTTCAAATAATTTACAATGAACACTACATGTCTGATTGACATTTGAAGTAATTTTCATTGCCTTCTAAATCCTACCATTCACTGCAAATTATGATTGGCAGTTCAAAAATAAACACAGCAGTTCACGTTTCAAATGGTGATTTCTAAAGCTTTGGTTTTTAACCATGCCATATAGTGCTGTGTTATCCATGTATATGCATTTGAGTTTGAGTCTAGATAAAACAATGCCATAATTGCATAAATGCAATACAGATACTAGTACAGTCTACCTCAAGCGTGAAGGATGTGTTCTTTTTATTGGATAAAGAAATTGATGACTTCTGCACAGGTGGCAAGAAAGACCAAGCAAGCCCCCACTGGTATGTCCTGCCTTGAACAAATTCAGTTGTCTTCACTATCGAAACACCAACCCCCCAAAGTTTTGATACGAGGTACTTAAGATTTGACTTTTTACCAACCATTGAAGTGAACCACCTGTGAACAATTAAAATGAACGAGTCCATATTTACAAGCACGAGGGTGTAATTGGACAAATATGAAAAACCAGGAATTATTTTGATAAACAAATAGTAATTACCGAAAATGCTGTTTCAATTGCGTACTATCTTCAATGATACGAGTAATGAAGGCCCTTTCACCACCAGGACAAACCATTTCACGAGAAGTTCCACCACAAGCCCTTTTGGGATTGAGTCCAGCTTCCTCCAAACTTTCAAAAAATGGTGGATTGCACATACAAAAATCAAACTTCTCATCATCCCTGACCACATCAACAAGTATGGGAGGTCCAAGATAACTCTTATTCTCACAGGCATGCAAATCAAGAGGCAAAGGAGCTACCTCCATATCAGTTTTCTTGCACAAAGTTATCTGCTCACTGTTCACTAAATTTTCAACTTCCACACAGGGAGCATTATTGTCTTGAACCCTTCTGATTTCAATCAAATGAGAAATATGTAGATTCACACTAACATTTGCTTCTGCCCACTCAATTGCAACATCAGTCACATCTGCCGTCGGTCAATCAAAGCAATTTTAAATATCAATTTTGATAACAGTTACACAAACTAGACTGCCAAAAACAATGAATAAAACTTGGACAAATTTTCTTATTTTATTTGTGAATCCAAGGTATCCCAAGATGAGAGGTGAGAACTAATCCCTTGAGATACAAAAATTCACCTATTAGCCTAAACCTCCAACGACATTCTTAAGAGGCATTGTCACACCATGTTGGTGTTCCTTACATGCTTTTGTCGATGTCTTTAAATACCCCGGGTATCCACATATCCCAATAGATATATTTTCACAAAAATAGACTTCAGATTGAATCCCTGGCCCCGAGCCTAACCAACAGATTTATTACCTACTAACCATGTGAAAGAAAATTGGTGTTCCTAGTGCGCTTTTGATTATATTTTCTAAAGAAAATTAAAAATTCACCTAGTAATCTTCACAATCCTTCATTGGGCACATTGAGAGAGTAAAATTTAAATTTTAATTGAAAAATAACATCAAAATCATATAAAGAGTTACATCTAACTTATATAATTTTGTCAAAAAACAATATACCTGATCCAACAAAACTCCAGCCATGGAGGGAAGCACCAAGAAGAGGGTAAATGCAACTAGCTCCAGTTCCTATGTCGAATCCCCTGACCTTGGAATCACTTGAAATGTTCCCAGGAATGATGTTAGATGAAAGAAGATGTTCAAGCCAGTGAATGTAATTGGAGCGGTTGGGGACAGTGGGACAGAGTTGTCCACCAGGAATCCACCTACCAAATAGATAACATCAGCAACAATATCAATATATGTTTCAGCAGTGAGAGAGACATAGAGAGACGCAAACCAAGTCAAAGTGTGACGATGATGGAGCAAGACGCATGTGAGTTGACGTATGGCGTTGAAGTCAGTCCAATCAATGGTGAAGCGCATCTGAGGAGGTGAGGGATGGACGAATGACCGGAAGGAAGGGTAGAGAATTGCCAAATGGCCAAAGTCTTCTGGTTGGCTTTCTGAATATACAATGTCATTGTTTTCTTGTTGCTGTTTGTTTTTCTTCCTTTTCTTGCTCCCATCCATGTCTCTCAATCCAACCCTTTCAACTTTCAAACACAACTTTTTTGTTTCTTTTCACACTCGCACAATGTTCAAGGTTGTGGATTGAAATTGAGAGCACATTGTGTGAAGTCAAGGTGCCATTTTGCACATTTTCCTCCGTCGGAACTGGTGTGGTGTGCAAGATTTTAAAACCCGCCTGTTGTCTTTAATAAATATCAACTAAACTTCATTTCCCATGTGCGAATTTGACTCTTAGTTATGGAAAAATATTAAATGCCTGGACATATGTACCATTTTAGTTACATAAGTTCACTAAAATTCAATCCTCAATATTGTAAATTTTGGCAAAAAAATGTATATACAAGATGGCATACCAACATGTATAAAATTAGTAATTGAGGTTTTAAGGCTATTTTAAATTATAAGACATCTCTAATGGAAGTTTTTCTCCAATGGATGGTTTATTTATTTAAATCAGAAAAAAGAATCAATACAATAAATAGAGGGTATTTGATATCTTCTAATAACAAAGATATGACACATAAATAAATTCTAATAACACATATAATCTAGATATTCTTGATTATATAAAATCAACTCTTTATTTCTATAATCTTTCTTTGATATGACTACTTTCATATCATTACGTACTCATTGTATAATTATTCTTCTCCATCATAGCGGTTAAGAGAAAAATAATAGGGAATATTTATTTTGTAACACTTTCAATTCTGGTATGAAAGAAAAACAATGAACATAGTGAAGCAAACGCAGGCAAGACTCAACATTCACGTGACCCAATTCATACAATGTTCATAGATATCATAGATTCATGCTATCATGTTGAAACTTCAATTCTATGATGCACCGGAATTTCTTGCAAAGTTATCTTTGAAACTTGATTTGATATCCCTCATTATTCCAATTTCGTTCACATTATAAAGCATCAATCACTAGAGATTGAAAGCAAAACTATGTACACTGCAGAACAAACAGAAAACAAGTACAAGCATTCGTCAAACAATTCAAATAGCATGCTTCATCTATTTGCCCCAAGAATGATCCAAATTGGTCTAATAATCATAAATATATAAGGCCCAACAGAAAACCCATGTAAAAACCATCTTCCAGGAATGAAAAGGATAATTTTCATCTTTTTGGACTAATCCACAACCTAAAATCTTTTGAGGCCAAAATGGTGTTTTACTCATAACTTAATTTTTCCAGTACCCTTATAACCTTAGATCCCCACCAAGGAACTAGCAGTACGCTGCCACACCCTTTTGTAGCATGAACAGCATAGAGTTGGCAATGGAAGATAAGCATTTGACAATGACATCTAAACTAAATGCTACACCTAGTATCACTTTGAAAACATCCCTCCCCTCTAATATGTACATATGAACTCCCTTGGCATAACAACCAAAGAGACACCACTAATTGTCAGGAAGAGGCTATGAAGAAAACCATAAATCTATGCTTAAACATAAAACAGTTTGCACCATCAAAATATGCCACACCATAATCCTGAAAAACAATTACAAGAAAATCCTTAAAGTCCCTGACCATCCCAAAATTAAATAATGAGAAGAACCAAGATGTCTTGCAACCAGCACAATACTCCTTCCCACAAGACAATAATTTGCTACAACTACTTTCATTTCATTTCACAGTGTAATTATTGTTGTCTACAGAGTGGTTAAGAGGAAAATAACAAGAATACAACAATTATAGTGCAGCAAACGCGAGCCAGACTCAACATTCACATGACCCAATTCAGACTTTGTTCATAGACGTCATTGATTAATATTATCATGTTCAAACCTCACCATGATGCACGGGAGCTTCATTTGTAAAGTTATCTTTGAAACTTGATTTGATATTCCTAATTGCTCCAACTCAGTTGGTATTATAATGCATCATTCACTAAAGATTAATCACAATACTATATACACTGTATAGCAAACAGAAAACAAATACAAGCATTCATCAAAAATTACATAACCAGCTTCATCTATTTGCGTCAATAATTTTTCAATGTTACCCTATAACAACAAATATATCAGTCCAAATTAAAAGCCTTGTAAAAATAATTTTCCATGAATGAAAAGAATAATTTTCATCTTTTTGAACTAACCATCCAACCCAAGATCTTCAGAGGCCAAAATGGTGTTTTACTCAGTACTTAATTTTTCTCATACCCTTAACCTTAAATATCCCACCAAGGAACTAACATTAACCAGCCTACATTTTTTTGTAGCATAATCTACCCAGAGCTGGCAATGGTAGATACCAGTTGACAATGACATCTAATCTCAGTGCCACACCATAAGTAAAATAAGCATCCTAAAGGGATGACATATGACAAGGCTTTCAAGTGCAACAAATAAACAAATGTCCTTATATTTTCTCCTTCGCTCTACCCACATCACCAAATTGAGTGGCGTAAAAATTGCTGCTTTGCAAGGAAAAGGGTATTAAAGGAGCTAATTCTAAATTGAGTATGTGTCCATAAGGCTCAAACAACACGATAATTATAGGAAATGAGATAGGCATGAATCAAACACACAAATACACGCTTCAACTAAATGGAATTGAATGGTAAGAGGGTGAGAACGAAAGAAAGAGCCAACATACTCACCTCCATAACCAAAAGTGTTATATCCCTTTTCAGTTAGTTCGTTTGAAACAAATACACTGTCAATTGTTGTAACTGTGTGAGAAGGGCGTGTACCTGAATTCCGGAAATAAGCCGTGAACAAGTGTTCGGTGGTGCAACGGTGACTAAAACCTTGTGACGGAAGAGTGGCAGAACAGTGCAGTGCAGGTGGTGCAAGGACTGAAGCTGTGGCTAGTGATTAGAGAGAAAAGAAAGACCATTACAAGATCCAAACACGACCTTTGATTTTTATAAACACAGCGAATGCGGCTGTTCTAAACAACTAAACAACTTTTGATTTTATAATTTAAAATTTCCTTACATTTTTATCACAATTTCAACTATTAATATTTTATCAGTTAGTTTTAAGTATAATTATCTTTCAGAGTATATTATACATTATTTGTTTTGTAATGTTCAAAACGTTACTTGGTTTTATTTTATTTTTATTGGATTAAGTAATTAGGAATGGGTTCCATCACCCAAAACAAATTCCCACCACGCCAAAGCTTAATCCTGCACCTATAATCAGCGTAGTAATATTGTAAAACTTTATATCTCATTCTTAAATCGCCTCATCTCATGTAAGATTGGAAAAACAATATATTTCACAAATCCGTTCCTTCCCTGATAGCAAAGAACAGAGAGCTGAGGTGAGGCTACCTCCTAAGAAAATCAAGAGGTGAAATATGTTTTTCTGTCTTACCTCCTAAAAAAATCAAGAGGTAAAATATATTTTTCTGTCTTTCCACTGCACATTGCATACTGCACAGTACAACAATTCAAATAGTGACTCTAATGATTCTCTTATGACATATGGCACGCAGGCCAAATAACACAGTAACAAAAATGTTTAATCATTTTGGAGCCTATTAATGTATATTTGTGTTAATTAGGTATTCGTATTTTCAAAAAGTTCAATTAAAATTTAGTTAATTATAATCTTACCGTTGTATACGACATTAAATTTGTTGAGTGATGGTATGTTGAATTAGGACTTAATAAGCACGTGGCACAGGTAATTACGTGAGAGTCTCCTTTCTCTCAAATTAGGATTTTGCAGATGAGGCAAAGGAGCTTGCGCCGTGCCGCACGCGAAGGAGAACGAAGGCACTGGAAATTCCTACCGTGGTGGTGAGTTGGAAGATGATGCTTCTTACAGGTTCGATTTGGGATTTTACGCAAGCAGAAAGTAGAAGATGAAGTTGCTGCGGTTTCTGTGATTTTGGAAATTATTTGCAGGTTTTGGATTGTTGGTGGTGATAAAGACACAAAATAACTATCAATACTGTGCGATGATGATTGAGATCCTGATTTATATGTTTCTAATAGATTGAAACAAATACCACTGTCTCTTGCTTTTCTGTTCAACACAAGTCACTGTACTCCACTGTTCATTGTTCATTGATGGCTAAATTTTGTTTTCTCTCTTGGCAAATCTAGACATAACTTTGTTTTGGGTGTGTTTGATTTTTATTTTTTGAGAACTGATTTTAGTTCCTACAGAAAATTGGTGCAGTAGGAAATTGTTTTAGAAAATAGTTTTTAAAATCAGAAAGCGAGAAGAAAATCTTATTATTGGTTTGTTTGAAATATATTTTTTTAAAAATAAATTCAAATAGAATGAAATAATAATAGATGATTCCTTATCAAAAAGTTGTTTAAAAAGATTATTAAAATATCATGATGGTATCTTTTATCGGTTAGATGTTTGATTTTATAATTTTAAATTTCGTTCTACTTTTTATCACAATTTCAACCATTAATCTTTTATCAGTTAGTTTTAAGTATATTTTATCTTTTAGAGTATATTACACGTTACTTTTTTTTAACGTTCAAAACGTTACTTGATTTTATTTTATTTCTATTGGCTTTAGAGTTTATTTTATTTGTCAAAACGTTACAATTTCGTTATGTTTCATTTTATTTTTGGTTGAATGTATTCAGAAGTTTCTATTTATGGAAGATTTGTATCAAATGAATCTTCCTATTCGTTAAATGATAATGGATGACAATAACTTTCTAACGAAGTGAATGTTGAGCTGTTTTTTAATTAATACGTGGTACAATAAAATCTTCTTTAATTAACACGTGGCACAATAAAATCTTCTTTAATTAACACGTGACACAATAAAATCTCGTGTGAAAACTTTCTTCCCTTCCCCTTCCCCGCCAACTAACCTCACCTTCTCTCCTGTGTGGGAAACTTTTTTCTCATCCTCCCACACCCACCTCTTCAACATCTACATCCACACCCATCGCCCAATCTAACCGTCCGGCACACCCCTCGTGTCTCCCCCTCTCTCATCATCATTGGTCACCATCTCATCGCTGCCGCACTCTTCTACAAGACATCCATCTCAATGTTACCACAAAACAACTATCTTTGAAATCATACTCAACTCTTTTATTTCCCAAGAAAAATATCCACCGATATTCTAAAGTTTGTTTTTAATCACTGTCTCAGCTGAGAAGGAAATAAATCTTACTCTTCTCTTACAAAACCATCAAATTTTATTGAACTATCAAGATAGAAATCACATTTCCAATCTATCAGCCTAGAAAAAAATTGCATATAAAACAAACATTGAGAACTTGTAAGTTTAAAAACTACTTTAAAAATAGAAAAACTTTCTAGTTTTAAAACAAGTTAAAGAGAAAATGTTTTCTTTAAAACAACTGAAATCAGAATTCTCAAAAAATTTCTTTCCTTTAGGACCATTTATGAATTTAAAACGACCTTAAAGAGGAAAACTTGAGATTTTCCAGAACGTATGTTCACACAACAACCTGGTATTACTATGCTATCGGATAATCCTTATGTTAATTCTACAAAAGCATGGCTTATGATGATCATTACACAATTCTTTTGATTCCTTTATCACTATTATCAATTCCATTTAGATTATAAGTTGTGATAAAATAGTTAATCTCCTATGTACAAATCCTAGAGAGGATCTTCGTTTATCTAAATTTGTCAATTATCAAGTAATGGGTTAAATATGTTTTTAGCCTCTCAACTATCAAGCGTTTTTTGATTTAGTCCATGTTCCAAAGTTTGCTTCATTTTCATCCTTCTCTTTAATGAAACTGTAATTTTTGGTCCTCCATGACTAACAACGTTAATTTTTTTTTGACTGGCTAACGGTGTTACCAATTCTAGTTTTGTTTCTGACTATAGTTAAAATTAAAAGAAAATCATTAAATTATAGGGTCAAAATTGGAATCCCCTTTCTTATTCGTTCGTGGGTTCATCTTCCAGATGCACTCTTTTCTTCTCTATCTTCAACCAGCCATGGCCAATTAATGTTCCAGACCAATTTCAAGTTACCACCCAAAACCCAAACTGTTCTAACATTTCCCATTACTATGCATCAGAAAACAATCATACCAAAACATTCCAAACCAAGCTATCAATACTAGTCAAACATACCTAAATTATAATCTTCTATAATACCTCACGGTGCACAAAATTTCCAGTTTTAAATGTATAAATCCAAAACAGAAACATGTATCATATCATTCTCATCTTTTCCCTAACCTCAATACTGTTTTCATTTTATAAAAACCCATTTAACAAACCATCAATCTGTTCACAATTAGAACAAAGGACATAGACGAAACTATTGTCCAATCAATTAACCCATCAAGATAAACTAACCCCCCAAACCTAGACACTTTGTTCTTCCTCACTACTTTACCCTTTCCACTAGGTTTTGCAGCTTCACACATTTCGCATTCCATTCGAATAATTTTTGAACCCTAGAATTAATTCCCAACCTTGAATTCTTTTTCTCCTTTACTCCTTTGAAACCCCCACCTTCCTTTCCTTTAATTCCCCTTTCTATTACTCTTTAGAACAAAAATGGTTGTCGATCTCCCTCGCACAAGTGATTCCCTTACTTTAGGGTTTTGCTAGTCTTCTCCAAAGGCACCGCCTTCAACGGCGTCATCAAAGAACTCAAGAATTTCACTAACCGTGTTGCTCACGTTCTTCCTGTTTTCGACGATGGTGAAAGTACTGTGGAGATTGTTCGTGTTCTCGGTACAACGTTTTGTTAATTAATAATTATAACTGGAGAAGAGGGGAAGAAATATGGAATGCCCTCCACCCCAATTTTTGGGGGAATAATTTTAGGGAAGAGAGGAAGGAAAGAAAATGTAAGAGATAGTGGAAAGTATATGATAAATGTTGCGATTTGAGTTGAAGATAAACGAAAAGAAAAAATGAGGTCAAAAGGAGATGGAATCATGATGAGAAGAAAATGACTGCAATAGTTGGAGATGGACCTGGTGTTGGCCATGGTTGGATGAAGATGAAGAAGAAAAGAGAGTCCGCAGAAGATGAACCCTGAACGAAGAAGAAAAGGGATTCCAGTTTTGACCCTATAATTTAATATTTTTTCTTTTAATTTTAATTACAGTTAGAAACAAAATAACAACTAGCCTTACACGTGGCACACTGTTAGCCACGTCGGAAAAAAATTAACGCCGTTAGTCATGGAGGATAAAAAATTACAGTTTCATTAAGGAGAAGGATGAAAATGAAGCAAACTTTGGAAGAGGGACTAAATCCAAAAATACTTAATAGTTAATGGATTAAAAACATATTTAACCATCAAGTAATATATATATATATATATATATATATATATATATATATATTGTAGTATGAGGAGGTGGCCGATCGGTCGGATCCGCATCGAAGGGCAGTGAAGGACCGGTCGGTCAGAAGCCGAAGAAAGGGGGATATGGCTGAGGGAGGAAAAACTGCGGAAAGTAGTATTAAAGAGTATTTAATGACCTTAATGGACGAATATCACCGAAAAGGAAACAAAAGATACGATAGCTACAGGTAGTTAATGTCAATTATTGGGCCTAATGCCTATAAATACAGACCTAACAACCAGGTAATTTACTTTGAGTCTGATCATATTCACTCTGATCTTCTGGTGACCTAGCTGACTTGAGCATCGGAGTGTTTCCCTACAAGTCACAACCGTTCGGCATCCGGGAAGAGATTTTTAGTAGATACCGGAAGAGCGACGAAGTGGAGGAGAACTTGGAGTGTCTTCGGTCTCGGGACTCATAACCGAAACATTTTGGTGCCCACCGTGGGGCCCGAGAGTGTATGAACAACCCAAGAACGATTACAATGGCAGGAAAGCTTCACTTGCAATTGTTGCAGGAGATGTAGAGGCAGATGTAGGAGATAAGGGCGGAGATGACGGCGATGAGGGCCGAACGAGGGAACAGAGCGGGGGACAATCGGCACAATCGGTAAATGTTGGGACCGTTCACTCGAAAAATGGAGGAGAGAGTCATCCTGCAACTCGGGAAGACAGAACAAGGGGGGCGACTAATGCTTCCAGGAACAACGTGCAAGGTGGGGGAGAAAACTTGAATAACTAAGGTGGACAAGATGGAGGCCACCGGGCAGGGCCCGAAATGCAAAATCCGCCCCCGGTTAATGAGCAGGATCGAGTTAATAATCTGACACTTGTGGAACACCCAGATCAGGCAGCAGGACTTCACCTTTTCACAGCAACTGTAATGAAGGTACTTCCAGTAATGGAGAGGTATGGGGGTCTAACTGATCCGGTGAAGCATCTTCGGTCTTTCGTCGACGCCATGGTGGTATACTCGTCGGATGAAATGGTGTGGTGCAGAGTTTTTTCTCTGTCATTGAAGGAAGAGGCTTTAGATTGGTTTCATTCTTTGTAGCCCCGAACAATCGATGGGTTTGCTACGTTGAGACGCTTATTCACTCAGTAATACGCATCGAACAGGTCGCAAAGACTGACGTGTACAACCTTGGTGAGAATTAGGCAAGGAAAAGAAGAAACCCTCAAGGCGTTTATGGATCGGTTTAACCGAACGGCGCGATAGGTGAGGAATGTAGATGAGAGATTGATAATCAGCACATTGACGACGACCTTAAGACCAGGACCATTCGTTGATTACCTTTATGCTGAGGAGCCTCAGACGATGGCTGAGCTACAGCGTAAATAAGCTAGCTTTATACGGGTGGAGGAGGGACGTGCCTTTCAGAAAGGTGAAAGAGGAGAAGGTGGTCCGGTAGAGAAGCCTGTTCGTGAAAGAGGAGAGGGAAGAAGAATGTTCAGAAGGAACGATGGTGGCAGTCACGAGCAAAGATGTAGGGATCTCTCCAGGTTGCCTCAATATGTTCATCATACACCACTGAACGCGCCCAGGGCAAAGGTGTTGGAGGAGGCTCTGAGAGCCGATTTGCTAACTGTGGTTCATTCCCCGACCCCCAAAGGAGCCAACGAGAGAAAGCATTGCCAATATCATCAAAATTTGGGGCACACAACAAAAGACTGCATAACTCTGAGGGACAAATTAGAAAGTCTGGTACAGGTGGGACATCTACAACGATTTGTTCAAAGAGGAAATTCTTCAGGAAACAGAGGCGGCCTTCTAAAAGGGCAAAACTTGCCAAGAGGGCGCGATCATCAATATCTGGAGGATTCGCGAGAGGTGGATCAACAAGTTTGGCTCGAAAGCACCATTTGAGGAACTTGCACAATGTTAATTAGGCGGAGGTACCGAGGAAATCAATGCCTCCGATTAGGTTTACGGATGAAGACTTTCATGTCCGGACGTCGATCAGGATGATCCCATGGTTGTTAGTGCCATGATTGCTAGGTATAAGGTGGGGAAGGTTTTAGTCGATCAGGGAAGTTCGGCTAATATATTGTACTGGAGAACCTTCCAACAGATGGATGTGTCGGAGGATGCAATTATGGGGTTTGCAGGTGAAAGAGTGGACACGAAGGAATATGTTGATTTGAGGGTAAGTTTGGGGATGGAGAAGAATGCTAAAGAACTGAAAGTCAGATTCCTACTAGTAGAAGCAGACACGTCATACAATGTTTTGTTGGGCCGACCGTGTTTAAATGCTTTTAGGGCTATTGTTTCTACCCCCATTTAACGATGAAATATCCCTCGGATAATGGTAGAATTTGTACCGTTCGGGCGAACAAAAAATGGCCCGAGAATGCTATGATGCGGGATTGAAAGTCAGGCCACGATTTTCTAGGCCTTTGGAAGAGCGATCGGTGGTTTTGCCTTGACTGAACTGGATCCCAGAACGAATACAGAGGATCAGATGGAGCCAGCGTGGGAGGTCCAACCTTTTATTTTGAGAAAAGGAGAAGACCGAGTTACTATGATAGGACGAAGCCTGAAAATGGATCAAAGGCAAGAAATTGGTCGGATGTTAACTCATAATAAGGATCTGTTTGCATGGACTGCGACGGACATGCCAAGAATTCATCCGGATGTTATCTCCCATAAGTTGTCCATATTTAAAGATGCCCGACTGGTTTCGCAGAAGAAGAGGAGGTTGAGAGCGGAAAAAACTACTGGAGGCTGGGTTTATAAGGGAAGTGAAGTAAACGACCTGGTTAGCTAATGTGGTAATGGTTAGGAAATCCAACGACAAATGGAGAATTTGCACAGATTTCACAGATCTAAATAAGGCATGTCCAAAGGACACATACCCTTTGCCCAGTATTGATGGATTGATGGATGGAGTTTCAGGGTACGAGATTCTCAATTTTCTGGATGCATATTCGGGGTATAACCAAATCCCCATGCACCGTCCAAATAGCGAGAAGATCGCTTTCATAACTGAACGATCTACGTATTGATATGATGTTATGCCATTCGGTTTAAAGAACGCTGGAGCTACTTACTAGAGACTTATGGATAAAGTGTTCGAACAACAAATTGGGAGTTGCATGGAGGTGTACGTGGACAACATGGTGGTGAGAAGTCAAACGGTCGAAGATCATGTTAAGGATCTGGAAGAAGTGCTAGGGCAGGTGCGAAAGTATGGAATGCGTTTGAACCCATCAAAATGCACCTTTGGGGTTCAAGCTGGAAAGTTCCTAGGATTCATGCTTACTGCTCGAGGAATAGAGGCCAACCCGAACAAGTGTAAGGCAGTGTTGGAGATGAAGAGTCCCCAGAACTTAAAGGAGGTGCAAAGGCTCATGGGACGCTTGACGTCTTTGTCCCGATTCATACCCAGCCTTGCCGAACGAGTAAAACCTATTTTGAAAGTCATGAAGAAAAATTCGCAAGGGAGTTGGAGTAAGCAATGCGAAAAGGCTTTTGAGGAGGTTAAGGGAATTCTAACCGAACCACCTGTCATGGGCTGACCAGAGTCTGGTCATGATCTTCAGATTTTCTTGGCAGCTACGGATGAGGCCATTAGTGCGGCATTGGTCCAGGAAGAACCTCGATTTAAATTGATTTATTTTGTTAGTAGAAGCCTGAAGGATGCTGAAGTCAGATATCAGCAGTTGGAAAAGGTGGCCTTAGCCTTACTATACGCAGCACGACGCCTTAGACCTTATTTTCAGGGACATCAGGTAGTAGTACGAATTGATCATCCAGTAGCATAGATTTTACGAAAGCCTCACTTGGCCGAAAGGATGACAGGATGGTCGATTGAGCTGTCGAAATTCGGTTTATGATATGAACCGAGAGGGTTGGTCAAGGGCCAACACTTAGCAGATTTTGCAGTCGAGTTACCGAAGGGGGAGAGTGAAGAAAATTGGTGGAAGCTTTTTGTTGACGGGTCATCTAACAAAGGCGGGGGTGAAGCGGGTATTGTCTTGGAGGGACCAAATGGTGTGATTGTTGAACAAGCATTAATATTCAAATTCAAAGTCAGTAACAATCAGGCCGAGTACAAGGCCTTATTAGCTGGAATGGAGTTGGCGAGAGATCTAGGGGCAGAGTTTTTAGAATGCCGAACGAACTCCCAATTGGTTGAAGGACATATGAATGGCAGCTTCCAGGTCAAGGACGAATAATTATTCCAGTATTTTCATAAAGCAAAGCAGTTAGAGGCGCGTTTTAAGTCTGTGAAATTGAAACATGTTCCGCGAGATGAGAACACTCGCGCTGACATGTTATCTAAGTTGGCAGGTGGAAAGGAGAAGGGCCACTTGACCTCTATAATAAGGCAAGTGTTGATGAAGTCGGCAATTGAATGCTTTAATATATGTAATACAACCAATCGGGAGTGCTGGAAAGGAGAAATTGTACGGCTAATCAAGGAGCAAGACGAAGGGAATAGTCTTCGAATTAATGATGCCAAGAAAATCTCTAGGTATTGCATGATTGGAGACGTTTTGTACCGAAGGGGATATGTTGCGCCCTTGATGAAGTGTTTGTCAATAAAGGAAGCAGAATATGTCCTCCGAGAATTACATGAAGGGATTTGCGGAAGGCACGCAGGAGGCCGAGCACTTAGGGCTCGGGTGTTAAGAGCAGAATTCTTTTGGCCAACATTACAAAAGGATTGTTCAACTTTTGTGCAAAGATGTTTGGCTTGCCAAAAGCATGGAAAAGTTTTTCATGCTCCAACAGCCGAGTTACATAGCATTGTGTCCCCTTGGCCGTTCGCCCAATGGGGGATGGATATCGTGGGTCCATTTCCGGTCGGTAGAGTGCAGAAGAAGTTTCTCCTAGTAGCGGTGGATTATTTTACCAAGTGGGTGGAGGCAGAACCATTGGCTAAGATCTCAGTCATTCAAGTTCAAAAGTTTGTGTGGAGGTTGATCTGTAGGTTCGGTTTGCCCAAGACCATTATCACAGATAATGGTCGGCAATTCGTGGACAAGAAGTTGATAGCTTTTTATGAAGAATTGGGGATCACTCCCATCACCATTTTCGTGGAGCATCCGCAGACGAACGGGCAGACAAAAGCTGTTAACAAGATCATTGTCCAAGAGTTGAAGAAACGGCTTGGAGAAGCAAAAGGAGGATGGATGGATGGACTCGAGCAGGTATTATGGGGTTACTGATGTTCCCCACACGGTGCAACTGGTGAGTCACCGTTCAATTTAATTTACGGGAGCGACGTGATGTTACCAGTTGAAGTAGGAGAACCTATCGTCTGACGATTACTGAATGATGTGGAGTCGAACGAAGAGCAGTTGACGGGTAATCTGGATGTGTTGGATGAAAGGAGAAACGTGGCGGCAGTAAGGGCTGAAGCTCAAAAAAGACTGGTGGCTAGAAGATACAACACAAAGGTGCGACCTAGACAATTCCTAGAAGTGGACTTAGTGTGGCATAAAATGGTCGACGCTCGAAAGAAGGCAACGCAGGGGAAACTTACGGCTAATTGGGAAGGCCCGTTCAGAGTAGCGGAAAACTTAAAAAATGGCGCGTATCGATCAGAGTATCTGACCGGCAAGGTCGTACCCAATACATGGAACGCTACACACTTGAAGTTTTATTTTAGTTGAATGTTTATTGTAACCACGTTATTATGCACTTAATAAGATTAGGAAATTTCCGTCAATTTATTGCTTGTTGTAGAAACAGATTAAATGTTGCAAAGACGTTCGGGGGAAGTCAGGAAAATGACTTCGCCAACCCCGTCCAACGTAGGAAGTCAGGAAAATGACTCCTGCCTCATGATGATCGGAGAAGGTATGATCGAGGAGAAGTCAGGAAAATAACTTCACCAACCTCGTCCAACGTAGGAAGTCAGGAAAATGACTTCTACCTCAGGATGATTGGGGGAGGTATGTTCGAGGAGAAGTCAGGAAAATGACTTCACAAACTCCATCCAACGTAGGAAGTCAGGAAAATGACTCCTGCCTAAGGATGATCGGGGGAGGTATGTTCGGGGAGAAGTTAGGAAAATGACTTCAGAAAAACCCCGCCCAACGTCGGAAGTCAAGAAAATGACTCATGTTTCAGGACGATCGGGGGAGGCGTGATCAGGGAGAAGTCAGGAAAATGACTTCACAAACCCCGTCCCACGCAGGAAGTCAGGAAAATGACTCCTGCTTCAGGACAATCGATGGAGGCGTGATCGGGGAGAAGTCAGGAAAATGACTTCACAAACCCCGTCCCACGCAGGAAGTCAGGAAAATGACTCCTGCTTCAGGACGATAGGGGAGGCATGATCGGGGAGAAGTCAGGAAAATGACTTCACAAACCTCGTCCAACGCAGGAAGTCAGGAAAATGACTCCTACTTTAGGACGATCGGTGGAGGTGTGATCAGGGAGAAGTCAGGAAAATGACTTCACAAACCCCGTCCAACGCAGGAAGTTAGGAAAATGAGTCCTGCTTCAGGACGATCAGTGGAGGTGTGATCGGGGAGAAGTCAGGAAAATGACTTCACAAACCCCGTCCAACGCAGGAAGTCAGGAAAATGACTCCTGCTTCAGGACGATCGGTGGAGGCGTGATCGAGGAGAAGTCAGGAAAATGACTTCACAAACCCCGTCCAACGTAGGAAGTCAGGAAAATGACTTCTGCTTCAGGACGATCAGGGGAGGCGTGATCAGGAAGAAGTCAGGAAAATGACTTCAGAAACCCCGTCCAATGCAGGAAGTCAGGAAAATGACTCCTGCTTCAGGACGATCGGTGGAGGTGTGATCAAGGAGAAGTCAGGAAAATGACTTCAAGAAACCCCGTCCAACGCAAGAAGTCAGGAAAATGACTCTTGCTTCAGAACGATCGGTGGAGGTGTGATCGGGGAGAAGTCAGGAACATGACTTCACGAAACCACGCCCAACACAGGAAGTCAGGAAAATGACTCCTGCTTCAGGACGATCGGTGGAGGTGTGATCGGGGAGAAGTCAGGAAAATGACTTCACGAAACCCCGCCCAACACAGGAAGTCAGGAAGATGAATCTCGCAGCAGGAAATATAAATTTTACTAAAGGAAGATCGGGAAAGCATTGGGAAATCCGGTTAAATTGTACATCAACAAAGTTCGAAACCCTTGGAGGAAAAAATCGTTCGATTCTCAAAGAAGGCATGATTCAACATGGCAAAGTAATTATGTTTATTTAACACGCGAAAAAGCAAAATACGGCAAGTGTCAAAGTTAGAAAAAAGAACCCGATCGACGCAAAGAAGGGTCATTCAAGAAAAGCAACTCAACATATCTAAATAAAAGTAGCTGAGTAAAGATGTTTTTGCCAACAGGAAAGTTCAATACAATTACAACCCAAAATGCATATAACGAAAAAGAACATATAAGGTTGTTTCAAACTACAACATCTTGGTTGGTGGAAGGAGGGTTGGAGGTCTCAGCATGGTTGATAGGAATAGCGGAAGGAATATTCTCGATAGCGGTGGGAAGAGTCTTTTCAGCATCGGCCAACACCTGAACTGAAAGGTCGACTAGTTGGTCGTCAATATAAACCTTTATGATGTCAAACCCTTCATGCACAAGGGGAGTATTGAAGAAGTAGTGGCATTGGGCGATTCCTTGCTCAAAACTGGTTTGACGTTCGTTGCAAACCTCATCCCCTAGCACCATGTTTTCTTTCGCCAACTTCTCCCGGTTGGCAATAGTAGCGTCCCTCTCCTTAGTCAATTCTGTGTTTTGAGAGGTAGCTTTCTGCAGATCCACCTTCAAGGTGTCGACCAACTTTTTAAGCTGTTTGAACTCCTTTTGAGCTTCAGGGAGGGAGTTGGCAGCTTGCACCCGATCGTCTTCGGCAGATTTTTGTAATTTCTCAAGACGGCTGGAGAGGGCGGTGTTTTCTTTCTTGGCCGTTTCCAGATTTTTCTGAGCAGCTTCTAGTTCGGTCACCAACAAAGGTTTGATGGTTCCAGCAAAGTAGTTCATGCAAACACTGGCCCGGGCGATAAGCTCATACGTCATGTTCAAAGATTCACTGGGGGACATTCCTTTGAAGGGTTTTTTCTCCTCAGCATTCAGATTGAATTGCAGACGTTCAGCGACATGAACGTTTGGCTCAAGGGGACCGGTAAGCAAGGGGACGCTCAACTTTTTCTTCTTGGGGGGGGGGGAGGGAGGGAGTCTTCTCATGAGGCAATTTCCTCTTCGTTTTGCTTTTCGAAGCGTCAGCATCGGCAGGCTTAGTGCCAGAAGGTTGAGTGGACGTGTCAGAAATCTTCAAAGACGTGCTTACAGCACCAGTGGAGGTTGTGCCTACCGTCACGACCTTCTTTGCAGGAGAAGACGTACCTTCCCCGCTCTCTCCCAGATTCTTCTTGCGTGCCATCATACGCACAAACGATTCGTGTTTCTCCATTTTGCCAAAAAAATCTGAAATAACAAAACAAATTTAGACAAGTTAATATTGACCGAGCAACAAGGGGAAGATAAAGGAAAACTTACCAAACAATCTAGAACATAGAGTGTCAGTTCCGAGTAGATCGATGAGTTTGCGAGAGGAAGTCCGACAGGGTAGCTGATTGATCTGACTAACCACTTCTAGTTCATCTTCAGTCATGTCCGACTTAGCCCAAGAATTCACTTTCTTCGGATGTTCCGTCCAGTAAAATGGAAACTTGGGACAACCGTCCTCAAAGTAAAACTTGGGTCGGTCGAGATCTCTAATGCCCACTTTGAAAAAATTGGCCTTAAAGTCTTTGTATGAAGAGTTAAATGAAGTAAATAGTTGTTTGTCTTTCACAGGAGCCAAAGAAACCCAAGACTTATTGGGTGAGGAAGAGCTCGAAAAAAGTAAAGAAATGAAGCAGGAGTGGGAGTTAAGACAAGACCGGTGTAGATTACAACAAAGGCTTGCATGAACGCCCAACCGTTTGGGTGCAGTTAAGCGGGGCAAATGTTCAGCTCCCTTAGTATGCCCATTTGAAAATTAGGGAAGGGAAGTCGTACGCCCAAGTCACGAAACAAAGTGACATACACATAGAAGAAATCTACTTCATACACATAGAAGAAGACATCACCTGAGTAGTGGAAGATCGGTAGGAAAACTCCGAGTGGGAGAAGATCGGTAAGAGAAATCTGAGAATGAAAAGGACGTGAATTAAGAGGGTCCCATATGCCTATTTATAGCCGACAAAAATGGTTTTGAGGATTCATCGTGGTCGTTCATTAGCGCAAGATCCAACGGTGAAGGACAAATGTCTCTTCAGATTCAACGCTGATGGATATGTAACTCAATCTGGACCCTCCAAGAAAAGTTAATTGCATGGCTGATAAATCGTAACCCTTCAACTTCCAACGGTGCGAGCAGACAGGTTCGAAGGTGAACGGTCGCGACGGTCCAACTTTTAGGCTCATGAAACCCCTTCGCTTGCGACGTCGCTCGGGGCGTGGGGGGCTTATGTAGTATGAGGAGGTGGCCGATCGATCGGATCCGCATCGAAGGGCAGTGAAGGACCGATCGGTCAGAAGCCGAAGAAAGGGGGATATGGGTGAGGGAGGAAAAACCGCAAAAAGCAGTATCAAAAAGTAATTAATGACCTTAATGGACGAATATCACCAAAAAGGAAACAGAAGATACGTTAGCTACAGGCAGTTAATGCCAATTATTGGGTCTAATGCCTATAAATACAGACCTAACAACTAAGTAATTTACTTTGAGTCTGTTCATATTCACTCTGATCTTCTGATGACCTAACTGACTTGAGCGTCGGAGTGTTTCCCTGCAGGTCACAACCGTTCGGCATCCAAGAAGAGATTTTTAGTAGATAGCGGAAGAGCGACGAAGTGGAGGAGAACTTGGAGTGTCTTCGCTCTCGGAACTATATATATATATATATATATATATATATATATATATGGTTAAATATGTTTTTAGTCTCTATACTTTTGAGCGATTTTGGTTTTAGTCCATTTTCAAACTAAGGTACAATTTAGTCTTTCAACTTTAGAAAACTCTGATTTTAGTCATTTTTACCAAATTTTTTTACCTTTATTTGTTGTTTCAAGCACATTTCATTATAACATTTGGATTTTTTACACTGTTAGACACATTTTTACTTCAATGTTAACTGAGAAACGCATTTGAAACAACAAATAAAGTTAAAAAAATTTGATAAAAAAGACTAAAACCAGAGTTTTCTAAAGTTTAAGGACTAAATTGAACCTTAGTTTGAAAATGGACTAAAACCAAAATCACCCAAAATTATGGAAACTAAAAACATATTTAACCCATATATATATATATATATATATATATATATATATATATATATATGGAAAGTTACCTTAGCATTTTTAAAATCGGATCACTAGCTACATTTTCCAACTGTGATTTGGTGAACAAAACAAATCCATCACTAATTGCTTTGTATAAATCATTAGTCCTTAAAGTAGCATTCAAGAACATCTCAACATCCCATATCACATACATTCACTTTGCCAAACTACATCAAATAATAAAAAACCTACAGTGATTTAGTACAAAATTTACTCCGCAAAGCTTCCTCTAATTTTCGGAAAATCACAGAGAATGCTCCTGCATAGAGAACAACCCAAAACCAGAGTTATTACTAGATAGCAGCGGTGCTGCCACTTGATCTTAACCATAGCAATTAGCAATATATTAAATGTAGGAATCAATGTCTAAGGTACAAACATGTGACATGTAAGAAGCCAATGACAGTAAAAAAACAAAAACAAGAAATTTTCAGTAATGTGGTCAGCAAATTATCAGACTGATTGCATTTATTTTATGATGCACAATTATAAGTTATTCCACCAAAGCTTTTGTAGTTCCTAGACAAAAGTGCTACACTAAAATAATGGAAAAGACATTTAGAAAATTGGAATTGGAAAAGCAGGTTATAGAAAAACCTGATAACGGGCTATCCTTGTCTTGTAACGAACCTTTCACCAATAGTGTCCCAGGGATTTGCTGAAAAACCTGTACGATAAGATATACAACTTAAGATCAATGTAAATTCTGCCAACCAAAGTCAATTTTGAAAGCCAGGTAAGAAAAGATAACGAGCATACTGATATACGAAAGCATAATCTCTCAAGAGAAAAATTCAAACTCGATTCATTAGATGTCTCTCTTGTAGGTTGACAATAAGTGGAATCATTGACAATTGTTAATTCATTCCTCAAGATTGAATCACAATCATGTTTTGTTACTGCAACCTATCATAATGAGATCGTGATTAATAGCTATGGTAACGACATTAAATCAGAATCTGAGTCTTAAGAGTGACTGATCTTACATCCACTGTGAAAGAGGAGGTATTCAATGAACAGGATAGACCATATGAAGAGAAGTGAGACTTAACGCTTTCCAACACATTAATGGCACCATGTTGGCGTTGAAGACCCTGAAAAATACATTCGAGGAAACAAAAAAGTGACCAGATACATGAATATGTTATAGGTGTAATTAATCACTATGTCAAGCCAATTTAACACGTACTTCATATAATTGAAGATCTCTTTCCACTACAAAAAGATCATTAAATAACAACCAAATTTTAGAGACTGAAATAATTAGTCATTATATTGCCTAGTTAGATATCATTTTATAAATTAAAAATTATTAGTGTTTAAAATAGTTTTTATTATTAATACAAAATTATAATTGGTATGTGAATTAGAGTTTAAATTAGTCTTTAACATTAATTACTAAAGTTTTAGTTATTTACTATTATTAATTCTAAATTAGTCTCTATTTTTAAATTAGAAACTAATTTAGAATCCATAACAGTAAGTAGCTAAAAACATTGATAGCTAATGCTAGAAACTATTTGATGTACCAATAATTTTTAGTTTATAAAATGATGTCTAATCAATATAATGACTAATTATTTTTTGTCACTAAATTTGGTTGTTATTTAATGATTTTTTTGTAGTGTTCACACTGGGAATCAAAAAAACATTTGTCCCTACATAAAAGACAGATATTGCGGTTTCTACATGACAACCTTGTATGCAAAGTATGAATGCACTACCAAGAACTGAATTCTCAACCAACTAGAGGTACGCATCAAATAACGAAACCTAACTATAATATACGAACAATTGCTTTCGTGTTTAATAGTTGTCCACGCTTCTGAAGTTTGAACTTAACCAGTTGTACTTCCATCTGGCAGCAAGTCTCCTCAAGTTAGATACCATGCATATTATCTCAGAATATGCACACCCTTCACAAGTTGATGATATAAATCCCGAGCCTTCTAGTAAGCAGACATATTGCTCTTAAAACTCTTTTTTGAATTAAATCTTAAAATTTGACACAATTGCCACCTTCCAATACATATCCTATAATATACCTTAAATGACTTTATTTTACAATAGATAAATGGATCTGTGCAACATCATATTATCAATACGATTGCACAATTCAATGATACGTTATTTTCTACTTCTTTTAAATTCTCACGAAAAATTTTAAATTCATATAAAGCTTAACTTTTTGAACTAATCCTATTTCATGGTTGCACAACTTTATTTATATAGTTATTTATTAAGAAGTAGACTTTAAATTTAATTCAACCCTACAAAACCGACTTGTAAAGTGAGGTTTGCAATCATTTATATATACTATAAAATGGCTTTCCCTAGTCGATGGAATTTCTAACACACCCCTCTCATGCGAGGTATATACATTTTGTACATGAGACTGGAGATTAATGGATAATCTGATAACAGTCCGAGCAGGTGGAAGAATAATTACCTAACAACAAATTTCACTAGGATAGACTTTTAAACCATGACTCTGATACCATGTTAAGAAATTAACTTTAAGCCTGACTCAATCTTATAAAACCGGCTTTTAAAGTGAGATTTACACCCACTTATATATACTATGAAATCACCTTGTCTCTAATCGATGTGAGACTTCCAACATTATTTAATTACTTCATTTCCACTCTTCTAAAATAAAGGGTTTGAAAACTCATAATAACAAATAATTTTTTTAGTGAGACTTCTAGTTAAGTTGTTTTATCTATTTCTAGTTCAAATAATTTACAATGAACACTACATGTTTGATTGACATTTGAAGTAATTTTCATTGCCTTCTAAATCCTACTATTCACTGCAAGTTATGATTCGAAGTTCAAAAATAAACACAGCAGTTCACGTTTCAAATGGTGATTTCTAAAGCTTTGGTTTTTAACCATGCCAAATAGTGTTGTGTTATCCATGTATATGCATGTGAGTTTAAGTCTAGATAAAACAATGCCATAATTGCAAAAATGCAATATAGATACTAGTACAGTCTACCTCAAGCGTGAAGGATGTGTTCTTGTTATTGGATAAAGAAATTGATGACTTCTGCACAGGTGGCAAGAAAGACCAAGCAAGCCCCCACCGGTATGTCCTGCCTTGAACAAATTCAGTTGTCTTCACTATCGAAACACCAACCCCCCAAAGTTTTGATACGAGGTACTTAAGATTTGACTTTTTACCAACCATTGAAGTGAACCACCTGTGAACAATTAAAATGAACGAGTCCATATTTACTACAGGCGCGAGGGTGTAATTGCACAAATATGAAAAATCAGGAATTATTTTGATAAACAAATCGTAATTACCGAAAATGCTGTTTCAATTGTGTACTATCTTCAATGATACGAGTAATGAAGGCCCTTTCACCACCAGGACAAACCATTTCACGAGAAGTTCCACCACAAGCCGTTTTGGGATTGAGTCCAGCTTCCTCCAAACTTTCAAAAAATGGTGGATTGCACATACAAAAATCAAACTTCTCATCATGCCTGACCACACCAACAAGTATGGGAGGTCCACGATAACTCTTATTCTCACAGGCATGCAAATCAAGAGGCAAAGGAGCTACCTCCATATCAGTTTTCCTGCACAAAGTTATCTGGTCACTGTTCACTAAATCTTCAACTTCCACACAGGGAGGAGCATTATTGTCTTGAACCCTTCTGATTTCAATCAGATTAGAAATATGTGGATTACTACTAACATTTTTTTCTGCCCACTCAATTGCAACATCAGTCACATCTGCAGTCGGTCAATCAAAGCAATTTAAATATCAATTTTGATATCAGCTACACAAACTACACTGCCAAAAACAATGAATAAAACTTGGACAAATTTTCTTATTTTATTTTTGGGAATCCAGGGTATCCCAAGATGAGAGCTGAGAACTAATCCCTTGAGATACAAAAATTCATCTATTAGCCTAAACCTCCAATGACATTCTTAAGAGGCATTGTCACACCATATTGGTGTTCCTTACATGCTTTTGTCGATGTCTTTAAATACCCAGGGTATCCACAGTTGAAGGTCAAGAATTAATCCTTCAAGGTACTAAAATTCATCCAAAAGATTGACCTATCCCAATAGATATATTTTCACAATAATAGACTAGAGATTGAATCCCTGGCCCCGTGCCTAACCAATAGATTTATTACCTACTAACCATGTGAAACAAAATTGGTGTTCCTAGTGCGCTTTTGATTATATTTTCTAAAGAAAATTAAAAATTCACCTAGTAATCTTCACAATCCTTCATTGGGCACATTGAGAGAGTAAAATTTAAATTTTAATTGAAAAATAACATCAAAATCATATAAAGAGTTACATCTAACTTGTATAATTTTGTCAAAAACCAATATACCTGATCCAACAAAACTCCAGCCATGGAGGGAAGCACCAAGAAGAGGGTAAATGCAACTAGCTCCAGTTCCTATGTCGAATCCCCTGACCTTGGAATCACTTGAAATGTTCCCAGGAATGATGTTAGATGAAAGAAGATGTTCAAGCCAGTGAATGTAATTGGAGCGGTTGGGCACAGTGGGACAGAGTTGTCCATCAGGAATCCACCTACCAAATAGATAACATCAGCAACAATATCAATATATGATTCAGCAGTGAGAGAGACATAGAGAGACGCAAACCAAGTCAAAGCGTGACGATGATGGAGCAAGATCCGTGTGAGTTCACGTGTGGCATTGAAGTCAGTCCAATCAATGGTGAGGTGCATGTGAGGAGGTGAGGGTTGGACGAATGACTGGAAGGAAGGGTAGAGAATTGCCAAATGAGCAAAGTCTGGTTGGCTTTCTGAATATACAATGTCATTGCTTTCTTGTTGCTGTTTGTTTCTCTTCCTTTTCTTGCTCCCACCCATGTCTCTCAATCCAACCCTTTCAACTTTCAAAACAACTTTTTGTTTCTTTTCACCCTCGCACAATGTTCAAGGTTGTGGATTGAAATTGAGAGCATATTGTGTGAAGTCAAGGTGCCATTTTGCACATTTTCCTCCGTCGGAACTGGTGTGGTGTGCAAGATTTTAAAACCCACCTGTTGTCTTTAATAAATATCAACTAAACTTCATTTCCCATGTGCGAATTTGACTCTTAGTTATGGAAAAATGTTAAATGCCTGAACATATTGTACCGTTTGAGTTAGATAAGTTCACTAAAATTCAATCTTCAATATTGTAAATTTTGGTAAAAAAATGTATATACAAGATGGCATACCAACATGAATAAAATTAGTAATTGAGGTTTTAAGGCTTTTTATAAATTATAAGACATCTCTAATGGAAGTTTTTCTCCAATGGATGGTTTATTTATTTAAATCAGAAAAAATAATCAATACAATAAACAGAGAGGATTTGAAAACTTCTAATACCAAAGATATGACACATAAAGAAATAAATAAATTTTAATAACACATATAATCTAGATATTATTGATTATATAAAATCAACTCCTTATTTCTATAATTATAACAACTGCAAAATGGTACTTGAGGACGAAACCTCCACTACAAGGGTAGAGGAAGATTAAAAAGTAGAAGGAAAAAAGAAAATATAATCCGAGAAGAAAACAATTTCTAGTACACTGGTCTAACCCCCTGTCATTTGTCCCAAACTTTGCATCGAACCCCAGTCACCATAATGCTCATGCTGAAAGTCTAAAACCAAATCAAATGAAGAACTTTCTAGCAAAATATGTTTAGTCTGTAGGCTTCCACTTTTCTTAGTTGTTTAGGCTAAAACACAATTTTGGTTCCCCAATGTTTTCAATCCCCAAGTCTGATACTCTTATTTAAAAACAGAAATATTTAAAATCACTAATTTTGAAAAACTAGGTGACTAAATGTCCCTATTTTGAAATGGGGATACAAAATTGGCCTTTTAGCCTGAATTTTATTATGTAATAAATCTTAAACTGACACGTGGAGAGTGATCCAAATTTTAGATAACTCCCTTCATTGAGATATCATTGGGGAATGCATTGAGAATCACATAAAAGAATTATTTTCTAACACATTTTTTTTTCAAGGGTTAGATCCCCTCTTCAATAGGAAAATGAGTTATTCTGCAAAGAGCACAAAGCAACCTCAAACAACCAGTCTCATTACGAACTTACTTGGCACAACTCACACGACATAACTAAAAACCATCATAGGTTCAAAAGAAGAGGATATGAAGAAAACCATATATTTATGCTGAAACATGTAACATTTTGCACCATCAGAGATGCCACACCATAATCCCGAAAAAAAAAATTACACCAAAAACATTTCCCTTACCATCCCAAAATTAACTACTGAGGAGAAGCGCCAAGATGTCTTGGAACCACCCCTATACCCCTTTTATGCAAGACAATTATGTATTCTTCCCGTTTTGATGAAACATCCACATGAACAGTAAGAGACTAAGGAAGACGTACTAAAAACATCATAATAGTGCTTTCATATGACTACTTTCATATCATTACGTACTCATTGTATAATTATTTTTTTCCATCATAGCAGTTAAGAGAAAAATAATAGGGAATATTGATTTTCTAACACTTTCAATTCTGGTATAAAAGAAAAACAATGAACATACTGAAGCAAACCCAGGTAAGATTCAACATTCACGTGATCCAATTCATACAATGTTCATGGATATCATATATTCATGCTATCATGTTGAAACTTCAATTCTATGATGCACGGGAACTTCTTGCAAAGTTTTATTTGAAACTTGATTTGATACCCCTCATTATTCCAATTTAGTTCACATTATAAAGCATCAATCACTAGAGATTGACAGCAAAACTATGTACACTGCAGAACAAACAGAAAACAAGTACAAGCATTCGTCAAACAATTCAAATAGCATGCTTCATCTATTTGCCCCAAGAATGATCCAAATTTATCTAATAATGATAAATATATCAGGCCCAACAAAAAACCCATGTAAAAACCATCTTCCAGGAATGAAAAGGATAATTTTCATCTTTTTGGACTAATCCACAACCTAAAATCTTTTGAGGCCAAAATGGTGTTTTACTCAGAACTTAATTTTTCTAGTATTATAACCCTAAATCCCCACCAAGGAACTAGCAGTACGCTGTCCCACCCTTTTGTAGCATAAACAGCATAGAGTTGGCAATGGAAGATAGCAGTTGACAATGACATCTAAACTAAATGCTACACCTAGTATCACCTTGAAAAAATCACTCCCCTCTAATATGTACATATGAACTCCCTTGACATAACAACCAAAGAGACACCACTAATTCTCACAAAGAGGTTATGAAGAAAACCATAAATCTATGCTTAAACATAAAACAGTTTGCACCATCAAAATATGCCACACCATAATCCTGAAAAACAGCTACAAGAAAATAATTAAAATGCCTGGCCATCCCAAAATTAAATAATGAGAAGAAGCAAGATGTCTTGCAACCAGCGCAATACTCCTTCCCACAAGACAATAATGCATTTTTCCCATTTTCATAAAGCATCCGCAATAACAATACAGACTTAGGAACAATTAGAAGTGTCAAATGAGCCCCTTTAATAAGATTTGGCCCTAGCCCATGTGGGTTGGGGCCAAAAAAGCCCACAGGGCCAAAAAAACCGTTTACTAAAAAAGTCCACAGGGCTAAAAACCCCTAAAGTCCTATGGGTCAGGGCCAGCCCATGGGCTTTGCTTTTTACAAAATTTTATATACAGAAACATAAAATCATCATTCAATTGCCTAAATCTTCTAAAACAATCTCACCAATTTGAACCTATTTTAACATTAGATATTGTGAAAGAATTCATTGAAAAGTAACTCCCATTTTAACCTCACCATAATTGATAGGGAGAAGAATCACCAACCCAACAAAAGAACGATGGCTAAACTGTAATCTGTTGTCGGAGTTGTTTAAGCGTGATACGGTTAATCTCGGAATCATGAAAAGCTTCATCTCTCCAAACGATGGCTAAACTGTAATCTGGTTTGTAGGGATGAGAACTGGTTGCAGGCAGCAATCAGCAATGTTGAGGACAGAACCGGAAAGCCAGGTGCCTCCATGTCTAGAAGGGTCAGAAGTATCTAAAATACACTTGGGAGGATCAACAAAGGAGACAAAAAGTTCCTTGAGAAGAAGGGACCAGTAGAGCTGCATTGACAATGAGAAATAACAAAGAAAGAAAAGAAGAGATGTCAATTACATCAATTGGCTCGGAAATCAAATTTCAATTCATGTCAAAACTGTTGATAAATTTTTTACTTGTTATATACATCAAATAGCAATTTCTGTTGATCTTTACTCAGCCCAGAGAACCACTTCCTCAAAATTTCAGTGTTATCATAAACAGATATAGAATAAGTTGAAAGATTGATGTTGGCATGAAAAAGGGTTTCAAAATCAAGAGGAAGAAGGCAAAACAGAGCACTGGAAGTGGTAAATGTCTGCTTTCATGGAATAGGAGCGAGAAAAATAAGCAAACAAATAATATCTCAAGTCCACCAACATCAACTCCAGTCCTCAAAATTTATAACACTATAACTCAAGGTTGACTCAGCGCAACATCTTAAAGTGAAGAAGCAGCATCATGTTTGTGCCTTTCTTTCAAACATGTTCAATGCACAAGCAAATCCACCTGACATCATATATTGCAGTTGCATATATTCTACCCAATAACCTTTAAATTTGAGGAACATATTAATATTGAATTTTTTATGTGTCCTTTTGAAAAAACAAGAAAACAATCGTAAAAATGAAAATATAATGTTGGTAAAGAAAATAGAGAGAAAGTATGATAAAAGAGTGTATGGGAAGAGTCTTTTTCTCCATGTCATTCCAGTTGGAGCAATAATACGAGTTAAGGGTTACATATAGGAGGTGTCTTTTGCCCAAAATTAGATCATCATCACCATTTCCCACCCTTTGAAGCTTTTTATCAAACAGTACATAATCGACACAAGCACAACAATTCTTATTTCATAGGAACTGGGTCACAACAATCCTTAGAAAAAACACGAAAAGCATTTGAAAGAAGCTAACCTTGATTCTTCTTCACCGCTTGTACCACCGCTGCGTCAAGCCGTTGAATCCAGTTTGTGTTGTCGTCCACCGTATGCCGCCGTCTGTCGTCGACTCTGTGCTGCCGTCTGCCGTCGATTATAATGCTGCAGTTGATGTCCAACTCGCAAGTGTTTGTTCAAAAGATGGGAATAGTTCAAGGTCGAAAAAAAAAACGATGATGTGGGGGCTACGGGGCTAACCCGGCCCTAATTCAATCAGAACCCATTTGTCAGGGTTTTGGAGGTTGGGGGGTTTTAGAAAAGCCCCTTAAGGTATGGGTCAAATAAAATGGGGCCTAACTATAGAGAAGGCCAAGAGCTGACCTTGGGGCCAAAGAAAAAATTGACAGCTCTAGGAACAATATATGGATATTCAGTAATAGCACTGCTTTGCTACAACTACTTTCATTTCATTCCGCACTCAGTGTAATTATTGTTGTCCACCAGAGAAGTTAAGAGGAAAATAACAAGAATATAACAATTACAGTGAAGCAAACGTGAACCAGACTCAACATTCACATAACCCAATCCAGAGTTTGTTCATAGACGTCATAGATTAATATTATCATGTTCAAACCTCATCATGATGCACGGGAGCTTCATTTGTAAAGTTATCTTTCAAACTTGATTTGATATTCCTTATTGTTCCAACTTAGTAGGTATTATAATGCATCATTCACTAGAGATTAATCGCAATACTATATACATTGTATAACAAACAGAAAACAAATACAAGAATTCATCAAAAAATACATAACCTGCTTCATCTATTTGCCTCAATAATTTTCAATGTTACCATATAACAACAAATGCATCAGTCCAAATTAAAAGCCTTGTAAAAATCATTTTCCATGAATTAAAAGAATAATTTTCATCTTTTTGAACTAACCAAACAAAGCAACATCTTCAGAGGCCTAATTGGTGTTTTACTCACGTATAGTATGATATTCAGGACGAGCAGTTACGAAGAATAACCGATCGGTTATGTATAACATCACGTTTATGTTAGGCCATAATTGAGCCAACGCTTATTATTGAGCTAGTAGTTCAGCAGAATCAAAGATATCTTATTAAAGATATGAGTGTTGCTCCCTCCACCTCCCAATTTCCTCTTTTACCCTTCACTCTATTTTTCTATTCCTATTTTATCCTTTTAATAAAAGTTTACTTTAGGTTAAAATTTTATAATTTTTACCTACTCCATCACATAACCTATTATTGATTCTCTTTAACTCTTTTACATTTATGTTTTCATTCTTACTCCTTTGTGGTGGAATTCTTTCTCTTCTCTTTGAAAGTGTGGTGAGTGAGAAATTGGTAGAAGAAATTGTTCTCCGTTACAAAAGTTCAATCATCTTTGCACTTGAAGGTAGAAGTTCAATCATCTCTGCACTTTGAAGGCAGTGGTGCACTCTGCACAAAAAAAGGTGTGTGAATAAACCCTAACCCTAATAATGTCAAAACCTCCCTTAAACGGATATGAGCATCCTTCGGATGTCAACATCCGTTTAAGGGAGGTTTCAACGTTATTTAAGATTTTATAAGATTTTGTTTTTATTTGTTTAAATTTTAAAGATTTGTTTTTTTTACTTTACACTTTTATATTAATTATATTAATTTTGAGATATTTTAATAAAGGAATTTATATGTTTTGATGTATTATTTTTTAATATATTTTGAATATATTTTAATGTATATTTGAAGATCTATATTTTTATTTATTTATTTTGTTCGTTATATATAATTAGTTTTTAAATTTAATATTTTTTATAATATATATTTTATTTGTATCTTTCCAAATATATATATATATATATATATATATATATATATATATATATTTTGCAAATATATATTCCAAATATATTTAACGTTATTTTGCACGTTATTTGCATGTTATATATATTTTATAATTATATAAAAATTACCTATTACTTATGAAATGTATAATTTTATTATATTAATATTTTTATATTTATTGATTAATTATTAATTATGTTAATAAGATTGATTATAATTTTATATATAGGTGATTATTGTTTAAAATAGATGAATATCTTTATATGGATTCTCAAGTTGGTTCTAGTTTGATATCCGATTTCTCTTTATTCATTAGCGAAGATGTAGAGACAGATTTGACAAATAAATTTACCACAAATGAAAGATTTCGTTCACGAGAGCACTTAATTGATTAGGTAAGAGGGATGACTTATGATTTAGGATTTGTTGTGGTAATAGTAAGATCTGATAAAGCTACTGGTGTACGGGGAAGAAAAACGTTCGTCAAACTTGGATGTGAAAGAGGAGGAAAATATCGGAAATACAAAGCCGATGCGGTCCCTAGTGTATACGACACTCGTAAATGTGAGTGTCCGTTTAGATTAAAGGGTAAACCATGTTCAGATGGGGATGGATGGGTGTTGAATGTGATGTGTGGACATCACAACCATGAGTTGACTGAAACTTTAGTTGGGCACCCTTATGCTGGCAGGTTAAATATGAGTGAGAAATCATTACTGGTTGATATGACAAAGAGTAAAGTTACACCTGAAAATATTTTATTAACCCCCAAACAAAATAATGATCGAAATGTCACAACCATTAAACAAATCTACAACACAAGGCAAGCGTATAAACGATCAATTAGAGGGTCCAGAACTGAACTACAACAGCTTATGATGTTGTTGGACCAGGATAAGTACAGTCATTGGAGTAGGTGTGCCGACGATTCAAAGGTTATTACTGACCTGTTTTGGACACATCCTAATGCGGTGAAATTGTTAAACTCATTTAATGTTGTATTTATGATGAATTCCATATATAAAACAAACAGATATAGACTTTCGTTGCTTGAGATTGTGGGCATGACGTGTACAGGTTTAACCTTCTCAACAGCATTTGCTTTCCTGTTTATTAAAGGTAAAGTAATTTCATATGGGCTTTGGAAAAGCTGAAAGGTTTATTTATAACATCTGAGGGTGGTCCTAAAGTCATTGTCATTGATCGAGACTTGGCTTTGATGAATGCCATTGCAAATGTATTCTCTGAGTCATATCAGATGTTATGTCGGTTTCACATCCATAAAAATGTTTTAGCTAAATGCAAAATGTTAGTTCGTTCTACTGAGGCTTGGGATATGTTGATGTATGCATGGGAAAATGTGATGGATTGTGCTGATGAGAGCTTGTTTGCTAAGTATGTGAATGGTCTTCAATACGCGAGCAGTTCATGGCCTTTGTTCTTTGAATATGTGAATCAGACTTGGATTATTCCGTATAGTACATATTTTGTAAAGGTCTAGACGAACAAAGTAATGCATTTAGGATCTCATTGTCGAGGAATTAGAAAGAGTGCAGCAGATAGGATTGGACTCGTCAAAGTGTGGATGCGTATTAAGACGTACATTTGGTGTCCCTTGTGCATGTGAATTAGCACGATATGATCCTGGGATGATCCTTGTGGGTGAATTTCATATCATGTGGCGAAGATTGCATTTCTCAAATGTTGAATTAAATGAAATCGAGCCCCATCTATCCATTAAAGATGTGTTGAAACAAGTAGAAGAACGATTCAATGAGGCTGACATTGGAGGTAAAGTCACCATCAAGCAGAAGTTACTTGACATTACTTGTCCTACATTGACATCAATGGTCCCTCCATTACATAAAGTCAAGACAAAGGGTGCAAAAAAAAGAAAAGTTCAACGAACAGAAAGGTCTACTACGCGGGATCCATCATATTTTGAGTATGTCGACGCCTTTCATTCAACCATGGAATCTTCATCTGTGAAAAGTAAATTACAATCAAAGCTAAATGTAGTGAAGAAAAAAAAGTTCCAATGATAAACCAGTTTGATTCTATTACTCACCCCTTCATTGTGGACGTTGTTGATGTTGTGGCTGATGGTCACTATGGATATAGATGCATTGCTGCGTCGTTAGGACTCGGAGAAGATTCATGGCCCGTTATCAGAAATGATTTGTACAAAGAACTCAGTCAATGACATGATGAATACGAAAGACTAGTAGGAGGCACTGATATAGTAGACGAACTGAAACAATCTTTGTTAGTGCAGCCACAGTCGACGGTAAATGTGTATCCCGTTTTATGTATTTTATGTATTATATTTATTTTATCTAACAACTTGTTTTATTCTTAACAGGCTAACAGGAACAAGTGGATGACATTACCAGATATTGGTTATGCAATTGCTAACTAATATAATGTCATTTTAGTATGTATGTCATCCTCTCAAAATTATACTATCTTCCCACTACGTTCCACACCACCTTCTGATATTACTCAACATCGCTTAATTTGTATAGGACATGTTCATGGATGTCATTTCGTGCAGGTAATTTTATTAATTTGTGATTTCATTTGAAAATTACTTATGACTCCATTAACTATTGTAATTTGTATAATGCAGGTTAAGCTACAAGAATGTTGTCCTTTGCCCATGGTGAATATTATCTCCTCAACCCACTGTTATCCTCAGGCACGAACGTGGTCATCTCTGTATACTAGTAAAATGCAAGCATTTGCACAGTTGATGAACGTAACGAAATCTTATGTTGACTTAGGTGATTCGTGATATTTATGAATTTGTTGACATCTATTTATACTAGTACTATTATTGTTAAATTATTATTATTGTTTTAATTGGTTAAACGAGATAGCAATCCATAATACTTACTTTATAAATTGAATTTGTAAAAGATTATGTAAAACATCTAGTAGGTATTATAATCTCTATCTTTATAAATCGATCTCTATAAATGACATTATGATTACACTTTTCCTTTATTTTTTCCAAAATATCATAAATATCTCCAGAACACTGTAAAGTAGAGTAGTCAAATGATATGCCGAGGATAATACTGCACGTCTAAGAATTGTGAATGGGTTGTCTCATTCCCATCTATTCCATATTATATTTAAAACACAATTACTTTATACTAATATTACATGATATAACTTATATAATATTTAAAATACCTCTCAATGTAATATGAGAATATATTATATAATATAAGCTATATAAAAAATTTAAAGAATTCTAGTGAGTCAAAATAATATAATTTAAAGAATTTTTAGCTGCCCATTTTAACCATAACAAAATAATATAAGAAGATAAATCCGTTTACTTTCAAAAATTAGAGAATTAAAGTCAACAATTAAAAATATAAAGATAAAAAATATATAAACGTTTTTCTATTATAAAATTAACGTATATTTGTGTAACATGTTTTATATATATATATATATATATATGTATTATATATATGTATATATATATATATGTATTATATATATATATATATATATAATACATATATATATATATATATATATATATATATATATATATACATATATATATATAGAAAAAAATTTCAGTCAATTTGATAAGGATCGAGTGGCATTGCTTCTTCGGTCCGAACCAAGGAATCTCTTAAATAGGATTCAAAATGGATCTTATTTTATCGTTGATCAAAGATTTTTCTTTGAAAAATATGAATCGGAGTTTGAAGAAGGGAGGAGGAGTCCTCGACCCGCAACAGATAGAAGAGGATTTTTTCAATCATATCGTTTGGACTCCTAGAATATATATATATATATATATATATATATATATATATTTATATATATATATATATATATATATATATATACATACACATATAACATTAGTAACATATGTATATATATAAGCTACACGTTATATTTGTATATTACGCAAGTCATATACTGTTCCAAACACTAGTGTAGCGAAGGGAAACGACTACGGTTGTTTTTTCATATACGTCGCGGTTTATGAATCGCGGCATATACCGACACGGTAAAAAGTCTGGGACTTTAGGCCGCGATTCTAACCGCGGTAAAAGGCTGGAGATATGACCACGGTTCCCCTGGAATCGCAGCCAAAACTCCCCCTTTTTTTAAAAAAAAAAATTTGTTTAACAATAGGCCGCTGTTCGAACCGCGATCAAAACTTTTTTTTTTTTTAAAATGGTCTAACTTTCTACTGCGGTTGTGGTCACAACCGCGGCTTATTCTCCTGGAAATTTTTTTAATAGCAGGTCTGTTTTTGTGATATCCACTATCACAAAATTAGACCTGCATATCAAACAATCACATAATGTACATAGATTCAATAGATTCAACACAATAATCAATGTTTACATAACATAATGTACAAAGTCTAATAACTATAAACCAACATGTTCAAATGTATTTTAAATCTAATAACTATGAACTATTATATAATCTAACTAAATGTTTTGCAACAACTTTCCTCATGAATGAAAGTGGCTTCTCAGGAATTGCTACAGTAGTCTTGAATCTCTGCAAAAAATAATTGATATTAATTAGTGTATATGAATTCCAAATGTTGGACAAAATCAAAATTTGTTAAATTTAAATATTACCGTTTCCCAGCCTCTTGTGATATGGAACGAATAATGTGGGTCATCCAATACATTACATAGTATTCGCACTCATATGACCCTTTTTGTCTGTTACACTACAATATATCATCACAGTTGTAAATAGTTAGTGAAAATCATTAAAACAAAACAACTATAAGAAAGTATGGCTTTAACATATGTCAAACCTTGAGAGAAATCCATGCAAGTTTTCTACTGTTAGCAATCGATCTCCCAACCATCATCATACTTGTTGGAATAGAACTATATATAAAAAAAACGGTTTTAGCATTCATTTATATAACAAAGAAAGTTCAAACATTGAGGTTCTTACCAATCAACTGCTTGTCTGAGATGTGTGGGAGGAGACTTGTGCAATGAGCATAAACACAAAGCATAGCTCTCCTGTATATAAATAACAAGAAGCTGCCAATGATGTCTGAAATTCATAATAACTTAATTATTATATATTAAAATCACATATGGAACTTTATTATGTTAACAAAGTTCACTTACCCAGATATAAGGCGTAAAATATATTTTCTTGTCGCTTGCAAATCTTCTTGTGAGATGTGTGTTGATCTCATCAAAATCATTTGTTTCGTGAATGACTTTGGGATCAATGAATCCATAGTCATCATTGTACCCCAAGTTGTTACTAATCCCAAACATATACCTGAAATAAAAAATTAACTTTGATATAAGTATACTTGATATATAAATCAATTTTATATAAATAATTGCTCATAGACTTACATCATCCATAACTGAACTAATGTAATATTCAACTCTTCTGTTCCCGACGCAAGCTCTTTGACATCTTGGCTATGCAGGTATATTGGGACCTTAGAGCCTCTCCCAAATACATTAGCATCATATTCAACCTCCAAAGGCTTATTTTCAATGATGTCAGCAAGTAGCTGCAATAAACCAAGAGGAATCTTCTTCTGTGCATGCGTCTGTTGTTACATGGAAAAATAAGATAAGTTTTGACATCAATAACATGTAAACTTTAAAATTGAGAAGTGTAAAGTAGAATTCCATACCGGGGGGTCAGAAACTGAATCAAACAATTGTTTAGGTCAAGCGATAAAAGACTGGAATGCATGTGCCAAAGTGAAAATGTCATCTGTGGGCAGAGGAACTGAGGCATCTGGTATGATAATGTCGTCTACTGAGACCTTCACCGCATCCTTTGATAGCTCCATACCATGAACAACAGTCGCTACCTTAAACACTGTTCCACGAGCTACCAACATCGTCTCGGTACTGTCTAAAATGTATAACAGACATGGACTAGCATCGTCCATGTCATCCCCTGGGACGGTTGGTGCTGAACAACTTCATTTCCCGCTTCTCCCTATCAGAGTAAATGTTAGATTATACAAAAGATAGAGATAATTGCACTTAAATGTTTATTAATTTTACCTGTGGGAGGCACAACATGTTCCTGTTCCTGTACAGGAGATGGCATCGGGCACATGTCATAGCTCTCAAACTACTGCTGAAACATGGCGCATACCTCATTATACAATTCATCCCTAAGCTCTGTCCTAAGCTCCTCCCTAGGGTCCGCTCAAAGCTTTTTTGTGATCTCTTGTGTCAGCCTTTGTTCTTGTGCTTCGCTGTATGCATATGAAGTCTGACGAGAAGAACTCTCAAAATAATCTCGAATGCCTACTCTAGTTCCAGCTGCACGTACACGTCCAGGGTGCTCAAGTTGTCCAATTGCAGTGGTAAGAATATCCTGGCGACCCTCTAGAGTGAATTGACCATGGGAGCTCTGCTCAACCAAGGAGTCCTGTAACATTACAAAACATCATTAGTCTTTAAAAAGTTCATTGTAGTATGTATAATGAAATTATTATTATTTTAGAAATAGTAATAACTTACAATTCTTTCAGATATTTCCCGTGCAGTGTCAGAAGAGTAGGAACCCGATGCTTTTAAACAAGCCAACTTCCATTTCTCATGCCGAGAAGGTGAAGAAGGAGACTGGGGGCTACCACCCTCAGATGGTGGTCTAGCTTCTGCCTTTTGCTTGAGGATTTTCTCCTCAAGCTTCTTATACCCACCACGAGATAATAGGTGGGGGTTTTTATTTTGAGCACTTATTTCTTGTGCTTTGCTTCTTTTTTCCTGTCACATATGTTTAATTAATTAGTTCATATGATATATATTTGTTAATGAGGAATTGAATGATATCAACTATACTAACCCGCCATTCCTATGATGTCTAACTCTGTACAAAGAGTTGCCAAGTCTCCTCATCAATGGCCTTATATGTATTACATGGAGACTATTTTTTTTGCTTCCAAAAATATATCTCGAGGTCAACTTACTTTTAAAATTTCAGAAGTTTTCAGCAACAGTTGATAAACACTTATTTCTAAGTGTTACGACATTTGGAATGTCAAATGTCATCTGAAATAAACATAATAAAGTTGTATCAGTACAAAATTATCAATATAAACAAACTATAATTCAAATGATATTAACTAACTTACCAATATATCGTTCCATATAATGTTCCGATCAACCTCGGACACATGGTCAAAAGATGGAGTAAGAATACTAATCCTATCACGTGCCACTACTCCAAGGTATGATTGGAAGTCATCTGCATTGGGGCCAGATGCCACACCCGTGACTACATTAACATTCATTGGTGTTCTTTCACCACTATTTTTTCTGATCAAAAGTTGTTTCATTCTGGTGGGTCCTCTAGTGGATCTGGAAGGGGGAGCCTCATCCCCTAAAGAATGTGGATGATCAGCCATATATCTGTCAAAATAAATAATATGTAATATTAATAAAAGACTTATGTAATATCATATAATTTAATAAAACATGTAATAGTAATCATAGGAAATATTAATAAAAGGCTTATGTAATGTTTATAAAAAACTTATACACAAATTTGAAATTCATACATAAAGATATGGATTCATCATAGGTATATTCCCTCATTATGATCTGACTGAATTGCATGTACATCGTCAACTAGAGGTTGGTCATCCAAATTTGTCATAGTTTGAAATGAATGGTTGTCAGCAATATGAATATTAATCAGATTGTCTTCGTTAACTTCAATTTATTTTTTTGCCTTGAAGAGCGACATACCAATGGTCAGACGCAAGATCTTTGACATAAAAAACCTGAGATGCTTTATGTACCATGATAAACGGTTCGTCTCGATAACCCACCTTTCGAAAATCAACCAGTGTCATACCTAATTCATCTATTTTCACACCACTCTTATTGTCAAACCACTTACATTTGAATAATGGAACAAAAAACTTGGTGTAATCAACCTCCCACATCTCTTCTATGATACCATAATATCTCATTGATCCAAGTATAGGAGATTGTTCTTTTGATGTGGAAAATTGAAGCGACTCAGCTTCTAAACTGACTCCACTATTTTGTACTGTGTTTTTATCATCCAAAGTCTTCGTATAGAATGTGCAATTATTGACTTCATAACCTGTAGAATATACGACATCAAACTTTAAACCATTTGCAAGCCACAACAAAGTTTGAGAAGAATGTGGCTCTTTGTCAATTTAAGATTTGAACCAAGACATAAATGTTTTGTTATGCTCCATCAACTGCCATTTCTCAAATTGTCTTGGATTTTTATTCTTAACAATGGCTTTGTGTGCTTGCAAAAAAGGAATCACCTCATCTATGTTGTTCAATATATAAAGATGCGCTTATAACAAGTCCTCGCGATCTTTTGTCACCACATTCACACCTCGGATGCTTTTACTTGTAGAACATTTATTCAACCATGATGTGCGAGGAACTCCTATTGGATTTGTTGATGTCATATAATCTGAACAAAACTCAATACTTTCTTCAGCAATATACCTTTCAATCATTGAACCTTCGGGACGATATGGATTTTTAACGCACCCTTTCAAAATCTTCATATAATGCTCAATAGGATACATCCATCTTAAGTATACCGGTCTGCACAACTTGATTTCTCTAACTAAATGAACAAGTAAACGTACCATGATGTCAAAAAAAGATGGAGGGAAAAACATCTCCAGTTGACACAAGATGATAACAATCTCGCCTTGAACTTCATCTAACTTTGTAGGATCGATGACTTTACTACATATTGACGAGAAAAACGAACACAACCTATTTATGGTCTGCCTAACATTTTTGGGCAAAATTCCACGAATAGGCACTAGTAACAATTGTTGCATTAAGACATGGCAATCGTGAGACTTTATGCCAATAAGCTTTAAGTCCTGCATCGACACTAAACTCTTCATATTTGAAGAGTATCCTTGTGGTACTTTGATACTCTTTAAACAAAGGCAAAACTTATCTTCTCTTGTCTAGACATTGTGTAACATGCAGGGGGCAAATAAGTACGTTTACCAATCTCCCTAGGTGCCAACTCTTCTAGGATATTCATGTCAACCAAATCCAAATGAGCATTCACTCCTTCTTTTGTCTTTCCCTGAATGTTGAGTAGTGTATCAATCAAGCTATCACACACATTCTTCTCTACATGCATCACATCTATGCAATGTCTAACATCTGACTTTGACCAGTATGGAAGATCAAAGAATATTGATTTCTTCTACCAAGGGGTCGTTACAGATGATTTCTTGGATATTTTAACAAATACATGATGTATTTTATTAACTTTTTCAAGAATTTGAAGGCCAGTAAGTGGATTTGGTGCTTCGTCCCTCTCTTGATATCCATTGAATGCTTTTTTTAACCTTCGATTTGGATGATTACATTTTAGAAATCTCCGATGACGCATATACACTGTCTTTCTTCCGTGTTTCAATTGATGAACAACAGTGTTTTCTTCACATATAGGACATGCTTTATGACCCTTGACACTGTATCGTGACAAATTACCATAAGCTAGAAAGTCATTAATGGTGCAAAATAACATTGCACGCATCACAAAAGTTTCAGATGCGAGTGCATCAAATATTTCAACCTCATCAACCCACAACAACTTCAAGTCTTCAACTAGTGGGCTTAGATAAACATCTATGCCATTTCCAGGCTGCTTTGGACCAGATATCATCATGGACAACATCATGTACTTCCTCTTCATGAACAATGCAGGAGATAAGTTATAAATTATCAATATAACTGACCAACAACTATGATTGGTACTCAGATTACTAAAGGGGTTCATTCCATCAGTGGCTAAACCAAGCCTAAGATTTCTACACTCTTTACCAAATTGGGGGAATTGTTGATCAATATTTTTCCATTGCTTTGAATCAGTTGGATGACGAAGCAGCCCGTCAATTTTTCTCTCATCTACATGCCATCTAAGGTTTTTAGCATCTTTGGGATTCGAAACAAACGCTTAATAAGTCTAGGCACAATTGGAAGGTACCAAACTACTTTCAAAGCAGATCCATTTTTTTTCTATCTGACCATTATCTTCACTATTGTTTTTTGACTTCTATCGTGATAACCTATATTTTGGACACTTTGACAAAAATTCAAACTCTTTCCTATATAAAATGCAGTCATTGGGACAAACATGTATGCTTTTATACTCCATACCCATTGGACAAAGAATTTTCTTTGCATCATAATTACGAGTGGGTAGTGTATTTCCATTTGGCAGCATTTCATTCAACAACATCAAAAATTCTGTAAAACTCTTATCAGTCCATCCATTGCTCGCCTTCAAATTCATGAGCCTTAACACCACTGACAAACGTGTGAACTTAGTTGAACCGACATACAAAGGTGTTTCTGCATCAGTCGACGTCATCTCATAAACATGAGCTTTGGCAAAAATTTTTGCGCCAACATCGCAGATCATGTCCTCTAATTTGTCTTCATCCGGTCGATCTTCTTCCATGGTGGAATCAATAACATTTTCAGTTTGGGACTCAGTCAGAAAGTGCATTTCTTCACCGTACCATATCCATGTTGTATAGCATCTTAGGAAACCATCACATATAATATGTTCTCTAATTTGGGTTGCGTTCAACTTTCTCCCATTCAAACAGTTCACACAAGGACATCTAAACTTCACTTCATCATCACTTGTACCCTCATTACATTGTGCAAATTGTATAAATTCCATTACCCCTCTCTCGTACTCAGCACTAATGCGTGGTAAATTAATCCAATTTCGATCCATTCCTAAATATTTTGACTTATATATTCTACAAAATTACAATAGAAAAAAAAATCATCATTTAATGACAAATTCAATCATACAATCATTCAATAAAAAACATTGAAACAATCACATATATTCAACATTAAAATAACATTGTAAAATAAAAAAAATAAACTTTAAAATCATACCACCACACAAAATTATAAAATCATACAAAATTATTCAATGATACAAAATTATATGATAATTCAATCACATATTCAATCATACAAAATTATACAATCATATAAAAGTAAAATTTAAAAATTAATATAAGAACCTGATAGTGCGAAAAGCCAATAACAATGGATAACCCGTGATCAAAATGCTACAAAATTCAACTCTAAAAAATTCAAACCTGCAAAATTATACAAACAAATATTAGTTTTAAAAATAAAAACAAACATCAAAATGCAATTTACTTATAAAGAGACCAATCGGAAAAACCCAATAAGAAGACGTTTCGAACGATTTTGATCGGTTAAAACTCTTGCTCAACGTTGAAAATGGCCACGACAACAAACAAAAATGAGTTTAATCGGTGAAACTGGATTGAAAATGGAAGCAGAGACGTGTGCGAGAGAAGACGATCAACGGAGGCTCTGTAAAACTGTTTGCACGAAGAAGATGACACTGTTCCTTTGTGTTTTTTTTTAACCTACGAAAGGTTACTACCACAGTTCATTATTTAACCGAGGTAATAGGGGGAATAAGCCGCAGTTCCACTCTTAACTGATGCCTATTCTCCTAAAAAAAAATTCAAAATACGTCTAAAATGGAAATTTTGAAATTTTTTTTAACTTTATGTCGCGGTTCCCCGCCTAACCGAGGCCTATTCTCTTAGATCAGGGAATAGACCGCGGTTGTTATTAGAACCGCAGTTTATTCCCTGACGCTCTATCTGCCCATTTATTGTAACAGTGCCACGTGGGAAAAGTTAGAGGGGTTTTATGCCGCGGTTCTGGGTAGAACCGTGGTCTATTCCCTGACCTTTTTTGTGTTCTGACTGCAGGAGGGAATGTCAGGTTTTTGCAGGGACTATAGGCCGCGGTTCGCCAAAGAACTGCGGTCTATTCCCTAACGCTCTATCTGCCCATTAATTGCAGCAGTGCCACGTGGGAAAAGTTAGAGGGGTTTTATGCCGCGGTTTTGGGTAGAACCGCGATCTATTCCCTGACCTTTTTTGTGTTCAGACTGTAGGAGGGAATGCCAGGTTTTTGCAGGGACTATAGGCCGCGGTTCCCCAAAGATCTACGGTCTATTCCTTGACGCTCTACTGCCCACTTATTGCAGCAGTGCCACATGGGAAAAGTCAGTTGGCTTTTATGCGGCGGTTCCCCGCAGAACCGCGGCCTATTCCCTGACACATGGACAATAGGCCGTGGTTCCCCTTAGAACCGCGGCCTATAATGTTGATATAATTTCAAAAATGCCACCACGCAATATTATACTTCGGTTTTTGGGTAACCGATGCATAATGTGCGCAGTAATAACTCAATTTTTTACTAGTGAAAAAAAAATACATATATATTACAATTTACAGCAAACTTCAACTCATGCATATGTATATATATACATACACTTTCACAAACCTGTTATTATTATCATCATAACTCAAATCAGCATAAACTAGCTATAGCAATAACCATGTTTTCCTAGGTTGATGTGTTGGAGGATCTCAGAACTTGGTTGAGTGCTGCAAGTATATAAGCATTGATGCTTCTTTAAATTTGCATCTCATCTTGAGTCATGACTACAACTTCTATTCTTTAAACACAATTACTTTATACTAATATTACATGATATAACTTATTTTTACTGCTGACATAACCAATCATAGACTCAAACTCAGTCCATAAAACCCTGTGCCACAATTTTATATATAAATCTACTCTCAAAACAAATGTTTAAAAGATTTATCAATTAAACAACTACTCATAAACTCAGAAAAAGAAATCATAAATACTACACCATAATAAACTTCCTGCATTAGCTACCAGAGAAATATATTACATGACTTAAACCACTTAAACAACTAAATATGCTGCATCATAAATAACTGTTACTGCATCATGGATTGACATGTTTCAGAGATCTAAAAAGGAATCATGTGGATTGTAACCTCAAAATCACATGAAAAACTGCATAGTTCATTAACCATATTCAAATCATAGAAACAAAAATAACAACAGACTATAAACAATGAATCAAAACAAACCAAAGTACACTCATTAAAGCAAAGTCCTATCAATTAGACGTCGAGCGTCTACCACGCACATGCCTCTGTCCTCTGCTAGTCGGGAAATATTCGTCGATGCCATCATTAGCATCCTGAAGCAGTTCCACCATCACCTGATGTGCAACAATACCCTCGGTCACATGACGACACGATATCAACGACTGTATCTTTTTTGCCATTCGCTTAAATCTAGCCTGCATAATAATTATATCAAACAAATAAATAAACATGGTTAAGCAAAATTTAATAACATAAGCAATGAAAAATAACATACCAAGGCACCAGATGGTGAAGGTGGAGAGGATCTACGATGAGGTCGTGCCTTTTGTGGAACATCTGGGCGGTGTGTAGGTGCAAGAGGCGGTCTCGCGTCAGTTGGAGCAACAATAATATAGGGATGTGAAACCCTCTTAAACCACTATATGTATCCATCTACACATTCAGAAGGGTATGATGCCTATCTCACATTCCTAATAACATGATCTGTGAAGTGCAACCACGCAAAATCAACAACGACTACATCTACATCTACAACAACAGGGGGTTGACGTGGAATCTCCTGGTAAAACCCAAACTGCCTCATCACACGCTCAGGAAAATGACGGGAAATGGTGTCACCAATCTGAATCCATCCAGAATACATACAGACTCCGAATAATGGATGAATGCCCCAATATCCCTCATATGGATGCCATACAACTCCACTGTATGTCAGGCCATCCAACTGCGACCGAATCTCTACAAGAGTCGAACTCTGCTGAGGGCTCTGCCACCTAGTCGCACCTGGTGTGGTGTCATCATAAGAAGACACTAACCGCCTCCTTCCCATGCTAGGGAATGCTCATATATCCAACTCTAAAAATACAATTATTCAATTAAATATTTTCTATCTTTGAACATGGAGATAAGTACATCAAATAAATGTGCAAGGTTTATGGTTGTACCTGAAAAAGAGTCAGATATCCAGCCATCTGCTTCGTGGAAGCCAGACTCCCATCCCCAAGCTGCTCGTAGAAATGGGCGAGTGCAGCAACGCCCGAGGCATATATGCCACACGCATGTACGTCTCTAAATAATAGCAGGTAAGACACGCGTATAGAACTGACACCTTTATTTGCAAAAATCGTGCATCCTACTAGATGCAACAGATATGCTCTGGCAGCATAGTCCCAATCCTGCGATTGACACCTCTGAACATATATGTCTCTAAGCCAGCTGAGTCTGACTTTTGTACCACGTGCATCCTCCATCTCAGCACCAGCTATGCCACCATCAACGCCGAGCAGGTCTACGAGGGTGGTACGAGCCTCCTCAAACTCCAACTCCTCCAAATCACATAACTATCCCAGCACCGAGAGTTGAAGTAAAGTGGAGACATCGTTAAGAGTGGTCGTCATCTCCCCTACAGGGAGATGGAAACTACTCGTCTCAAAGTGCCATCTCTCTATGAAACCGAGCAACAACCCCTTATCAACGTAATCGTAGCAGATCTGTGTGAGAGGCATCAAAGAGGAATTCAACACCGGCGCACGGTCCTAATTTATTAACTTTTTTACCATGTGAAATCAACTTGAGCATATCCCCTCGATCCTACGCAACAATATTTAATATAAATTGTATTCGAAAAAAAATTTATAATTAAAATTTAAGTTGTACACTCACCCGGCCCTGCGAAATAGCATAAACAACATGCTGAATATAGTGTGTCAGCAATGAAGCATCACGTGTACCTCCAGGAAATCCACCGACATCCTCCTGTATGTTTGCATGATCCTCCTCCTCATCATCGTCCTCAGGGGCCTCGAATGCCTCCTCCTCGTGAACATGACCCTCATAGGCCTCATATGTCTGCTCCTCAAATGCTCGGTCCTCAACTATAGGGTCATCCTGAATAGGAATTGCACGCCTTCTCCGAGTCGATGTTGTAAGTCGTCTCCTACCTTCGCCTTGTGCAGAACTCTCTCCTCGAGAACTCTCTCCACGACAACTATAAGATGCTCCACGTGTTCTTGCCATTTCTGACAAAAAGTAATTTATTTAAATTTCTAATTATTTCATTAAATTAATAATAATTTTTTAAATATTCTATAAATTATTTTAAAATACAATAAATTAATAATATTAAAACTAAAACAAATTAACAATTTCCACGGATATGAGATATCCGGACGTGGCACATCCGTTTAATAACATATCATAATTTTAATTTTTCAAATAATTAAATAAATAATAATTGAATAACTAAATTAAAAAAAAATTCACTAAAAAATTAAAATAAAAACTAAATTTAAATAAATCTATATACATTTCAAATAAAAAAAATTAATAAACTAAAAAAGAAAAAAAAGAAAAAAAACCACCCGAAAGCCAAAACAGATGTCCCATATCCGTTTGGCCTTGAAACGGATGTGCGACATATGTCGACAGATCTGCGACATTCGTTTCAAGGCCAAACAGATATGCGACATTCGTTCTGGCCTGAGCGATCATCATCTTCCTGCACACATGCAACACACAGCGAAACACCAGCGAGCGAAACAGCACCAGCAAACCATGCACACATTCAATAAATCTAAGATCTATGCATGAATATTAAAGACTAAAAATTGAAGTACCTGGTAGACGAATGCTCTGATCTGCACCACGTATCACCAATGCGAACCACTACCCTCTAGCGAAACACCACCATACCACGAACAGAGGCACACCACCGCACTGCACCACCGCACTGCACCAGCACGGAGAGCAAAGTTAGAGTTTGGAAGAAGTCGGCTAGAGAAAAAAAAGTGTGACGGAGGTGGAGAAGAGGAGGCAAATCTCAAAAGGGTGGGGGTGTAACTGTGAGGAGAGAGTAAAAGTGAGAAAGAAAGAGGAAAAGCTTAGGGTTGGGGGTTCTACTAAATAACATTAAAATAAAAATAGTAAAAAAAAAGTAAAAAGGTTAAAAAGGGAAAAGAAAAAGGTTACTTTTGTAATAAAAAAAATGAAGAAAGTTGGGGAGGTGGATGGAGCAACTCCCTAAATTGAGGACAAAATAATCAAGGATGTCTGATTAAAGATATTGATAAAGTTGTTTATGAGCAACCAGGTAAATTTGTTTCAGGTAATTCTGTTTGTATTTTATTGGGCTTGTGATGACCTATAAATACAGGACCAAGGCTAAAAGTCAGGTATGTTCCACTAAAACCCTATTCACGCCTGACTGATACTTAGAAGCATTCAATTAAGAACCGAGGTTCTTCTACCACACGCCTAACTTGAGTGTCAGAGTGTCATTTCAAGTACCTCCACCCTCGATCAAAGGTCGAAGTCCACTGAACGGTCAAGGCTGAAGGAAAGCGAACGGTCCAGATCGTAAGAAAGCAAGCGACACAGACAACTAAAAAAGACAAAGGTGCGTTCGCTAGGTCAGTCTCTCAATCCCACAAAATTTATACCAAAACAACTCATTACTTAATTTTTCTCATACCCTTAACCTTAAATATCCCACCAAAGAACTAACATTAACCAGCCTACATTTTTTTGTAGCATAACCTACCCAGAGCTGGTAATGGTAGATAACAGTTGATAATGACATCTAATCTCAGTGCCACACCATAAGTAAAATAAGCATCGTAAAGGGATGACATATGACAAAGCTTTCAAGTGCAACAAATAAACAAATGTCCTTATATTTTCTCCTTCGCTCTACCCACATCACCAAATTGAGTGGCGTAAAAATTGCTGCTTTGTAAGGAAAAGGGTATTAAAGGAGCTAATTCTAAATTGAGTATGTGTCCATAAGGCTCAAACAACACGATAATTATAGGAAATGAGATAGGCATGAATCAAACACACAAATACACGCTTCAACTAAATGGAATTGAATGGTAAGAGGGTGAGAACGAAAGAAAGAGCCAACATACTCACCTCCATAACCAAAAGTGTTATATCCCTTTTGTTAGAAATAAGAATTTTAACTCTTTTTCAGACTTTAGCTTTCAGTTAGTTCATTTGAAACAAATACACTGTCAATTGTTGTAACTGTGTGAGAAGGACGTGTACCTGAATTCCGGAAATAAGCCGTGAACAAGTGTTCGGTGGTGCAGCGGTGACTAAAACCTTGTGACGGAAGAGTGGCAGAACAGTGCAGTGCAGGTGGTGCAAGGACTGAAGTTGTGGCTAGTGATTAGAGAGAAAAGAAAGACCATTACAAGATCCAAACACGACCTTTGATTTTTATAAACACAGCGGCTGTTCTAAACTAAACAACTTTTGATTTTATAATTTAAAATATTTTTATCACAATTTCAACTATTAATCTTTTATGAGTTCGTTGTAAGTATAATTATCTTTTAGAGTATATTATATATTATTTGTTTTGTAATGTTCAAAACGTTACTTGGTTTTATTTTAGTTTTATTAGGTTAAGTAATTGGGAATGGGTTCCATCACCCAAAACCAATTCCCAGCACGCCAAAGCTTGATCCTGCACCTATAATCAACTTAGTAATATTGTAAAACTTTATATCTCATTCTTAAATCGCCTCATCTCATGTAAGATTGAAAAAACAATATATTTCATAGAGTTGTAAAAGCAGGTAACCTGACCCGACCCATCACGGGATGATCATTTAGTGAGTTAATCTAACTCGACTCATTTATTAACGAGTCAGAAAAGTTTAAACCCAACCCGACCCACCACGGGTTAGTAGATAAACGGGTTGACTCACTGACTCATTTAAATACAATCTTTTTTAAATAAAAAAAATTATAAACTTTTTATAATTTAAATCTAACCAAATTTCACTTCTAAATTTCACTCTCAACATGGGTGTTTAATTAATTTTAAAAATAGAGAACTTAAATAATTATTTCAAACAAAAAAAATAATAAATATTTTTTTTATAAAATTAAAATTAAATTTTAATAAAATAAAATTAGGTAAGTGAGTTGGTAGGCCAAATGAGCCGGGTTAAAATCTGACCTGCATACAAAAATATAATTTTTTCAAATCCAACCCGACCTGCCGTGATGAGCCGGATTGACCCACGAGTTGTGATCCATTTTGAGAGCTCTAATATTTCATAAATCGGTTCCTTCCCTCACTTTCAAATAGCTGAAAACATGAATAATAACAGCAAATCTGCGTCTCACAATCCTTATGATTATGAATAGGAAATTCACCCAAGAAAGCATGGCCTTAACCAAAAGTGGGAAGAAGGAAAGGCACAAAATACAGAAATATCACTGCATAATTTGATACACGTGTGATAAAGCTAATGGTAAAATGGTGATTTGGAAGAAGAATGAAATAACAAAAATAAAAGCATAATTTTGTACACGTGTCAAACTATTAAAATGGTAGTTTTTCTTAGTAGACTACGTAGAGTTTGCTATATTGAAGATAGCAGTTGACAATTACTAGTTTGATTTTTGGTTTTTCGAATCCATTATATTGTCTTTTCTTTGGTATTTCTAATTTGTGTGTTTAAACTTGTTTCTTTTGCTAGTTTTTTTTTCACATTCCTTTTGATTTTGTCTCATGAATTGAGTTTAACTTTTGTTGATTTTGAACTTGTTGTTAATATGTCAAAATAGATAAAGTTGTTATTTTTTAAGATGTCTAAAGCAAAAGTTAGTATAAGTATGTAGTACTTAGTACTAAATCATGATTTGTTGATAACATAATTGTTAGAGTATATGAATTGATTATTGAGTTTAAAAATGTTGTAAGCTAAGCTAAAATGTTCTTAAAATTAAATTAATCACAATATAATTAATTAAGATTAGTTTTGGCGCAAAAAGGATTTATTTTAAATTATATATATGATATTAATTTATACTAATCAATTAACTTATTAATCTAATCGATTAAAGTAAAACACATTTACAAGTTTTTAAAGTTGAAGGACATTAATTGATTATGTTATTTTTGTAATCAATTAATATCATCCGTAAACATGTTTGTCTTTAAAAACTAGTCTCATTCTCATTTTTTACTACGATTTTTGAAATAAAAAAATAAGAGAAAGAAATATATGAGAGTTCATTTTTTCAAGTTTTCATCAAGATTAAGATTGGATTGCTTCTAAGGTTTTCTTGCTTGGCTTAAGATTAAGATGTAAAATCTACACATCATACATGTGTATTCATTTTATATATTTTGTTGGTTGTTCTTCTATATTTCCTTTACTGTGTAAGTGATAGGTTAAAGTACCTTGGTTGAAAATCTTAAGTGTGTTTCATGTTGTTATAACACTAACCCTTTTATATGATAGTGGAGTTCTAACTAAGGTTGCCAGAAACTGGTTGTAGATTCTTAAAGAATTAGTATAAAACTTAGTGATGGTATCTTATAAAGCTCGCAAGTTAAATAATAAATAAAGAAATGTCCATATATTTTCTCCTTCCCATTACCCACAACATCAAATTGGGTGGCATAAAAGTCACTACTTGATGGAAATCTCCTAGCCAAGGTCAAGCACTTTCAAGAGGGTGGAAGTCATCCATGAAGATGGTATCAACTCTACCTTGTGGGCCACCCTTGAAGCCATCATAGAGCATGAATTGAAGAGTAGTGTAAGATATCTAGGGTATTGTATTCAGCCATGAAGTGTAGGTTTATTTAAGGCTTGTATTAAGGCCTAAGTATCATAGAATTTTCCTTAAGTTAAACATCCAAACCAAGTGGAAAGTGTGTGCCATGTGCCATGTTTCCATTGGAGAGGATTTTATTTTTAGAAGTGGTCACATGACACTCTAGGAGTGGAAATGATTTATTTTTGGTAGTGGTCACATGCCCCTCCACCATTGGAGAGGATTTGCTTTTAGTATTGCCACATGGCACTCTAGGAATGGAGAGGATTGTGTTTTGTGAGGTGTCTCCACCCTTGTATTTCATCTTGGATTAATGTAATGCTATGCTACCAAATTACACTTCCTAGATCAAGACTAGAGCAACCCTAGAAGCCCCTCTATTCATCTACCTCATGAAGTTGGCCTAACCTCTCCTTAAACAATCAAACTACTCACCATCTTCACCATATAGCCCAAGACCATGAGTTATGTCCTTCACCAACACCATTTGTGCATCATATTACCTTATCACACCTTATTTCTACAACCATACCATGGGACCATCCACTTGATTCCTTTTAAGCTTTGGTTCAACCTAGCTAAGGAGGTTGTTGTCACTATTTCACAAGGACAGAAAAACAAAACGGATAAAAAGAACCAATTCTAAATCTAGTTTGTGTCCGTAGGGCTCAAACAACAAAAGAATAATTGACAATGACATGGACATGAATCAAACACACAAATACAAGCTTAAACTAAATGAATAGAATTAGAAAGATTAAGAGTGAGAGAAAGAAATATTACTTTTAACAACAATATTGCTTGGAAGATGTATGGTACATGGCGTACGTCGAACAATCAGAAGAATGAACCAATCGGTCCATAATGGGCCGTAATTAGGCCAGCGACTAAGTTATTGGTGTTATGTCATAACAGGACTGATAACGGTCTAAAAACCGTTATTTTCATGCTTAAATTGATATCAAAATACACCCTTTATGGCTTAGAATGAGCTTAGAATCAAGTGAAACACTTAAGTTGAGTCATTTGAGAGTCAAAAGCTGTTTTTAGAGATATTATGCTTGTTTTGCATTATTTTGCAGGGTTTTGATGAGAATTAAGGATGGAATTGAAGAAGGAAAGTCTTAGACTCAAGGAAGAAGAAGAAAAATGAAGAAAAAAAGAGTCTATGTACCACTCAACGTCAAAATGCACCGCTGAGCGCCATTATTCGAGGAAAAGCCACTGTCTGGCGCCCAGGCGGTGACGCTGAGCGTCCAGAGCGATTAGAGTCAAACCGCTCAGCGGTGAAACTGACCGCTGAGCGGTGGCGTGGCTTGAGGGAAACCGCTGAGTGGTAAAATTGGACGCTGAGCGGTTGTCTGCTGGGCTTGGGCTTAAATTCTGTTAGTTTTATGCCCTATATATAGCCCAAATGCGATTCAAATATTATTCTTTTGGCAGAAGAAGACGTCCAGAGCTGTTCTACACTCCTTGGAGAATATTTCTTGGATTCTTAGGCTCCAATTTATCATATCTAGGGTTTGCTTTTCCATTCTTTCATTGTATTTCATCTAGTTTCACCATGTCAATGATGAGTTAAACCCTTTGTTGTTGGGGAACAATGTAATCTTTTGAAACTCTCTTATATTGAAATTCTTGTTTTATTCATATGCTTGCATATTCTGTTATTATCAATTGTTGGGTTCTTTATCTATGCTTAAAGCTATTATCATTTAACTCATTTGATAAATAGATGTTTGCCTTTGTCGATACGAGGACGTACGGGGAAGTCATGAACTGATAGGGAATTCCTTGATTAACAAATACCACCTAGGGATAGGGGGGTAGAACGATCAATTGTATTTTGCTTCTATGATAGTTGCATTGGTAGTTACTAGGGGAGACTAGGGATAATAAGTCAGTAACTAGTAATAGGCTCTTCTCGCTGAGGGATCGGGTTTAGGGTAGACTAAGAAAGTTTGCATAACAATTAAATAATAAAGCGAATTTAATAAGAAGAGTAGATATAAGAGAGTGGATAAGATGAAATTGTAAACCCCAACAACTCCATTCATCCATATCTTTTTCTTGTCAATTGAATCAATTGCATTTGCATGTTTACTTTTTGTTTTTGCATTCAAACCACAAGTTAATTTTCTCTTTCAAGTCATATAAGATTGATTTACACGAAAGATAAGGCCTTTGAGTCCTTTGGGAGAACGATATTGGGTTTACCAATTATATTACTTGATACGATCTGGTACACTTGCCAGGGATTTAACAAGGACCAGCGCTTGAATTATGGTTAGTGGGCTAATAATTTAATTACGCCAATAACCTGACATTAGCAAAATAATAACAAAATAATTCAAGTTATTGATAATTTGACAACGGTTTCTGAGCAACAAATTCGGGGAAAGGTAAGTTGATATTATTCGATTCATTAGGTAGCCTATAAATATAGGACTAAACCACAAAGGTAGACACTTTTTACTAAACACTGAATACTCAATTGTGAGCAAAAGCTCTTTGAACAAACGCCTAACTTGAGCGTCAGAGTGCCTTTTGCAGGTGCTCACCCCCAGTCTGGCAGTGAAGGAAGCAAAGGAGGTGATCTAAGTAGCGAAATGCAGGAAGGACACATAGGAAAGGTACATCTCTCAGCCCTACACATATCCCTACAGAAACATTTTGGCGCCCACCGTGGGGCCGAGAGAAGTAGAAGAAACCCAATGGTGACCACGAGAAATATGGAGGAGCAACAAAGAACCAGAGAGGTGATCATAAATATGCAGGCACAGATGCAGGCGCAGGCACAAGCACAGTTGGAGACGCAACAAAAGCATGAAGAGGAGCTTGCGGCACTAAGGGCGGAACGAGCTCATCTTGAATAGTTCGCTCAGCATTCGGTGTCGAACCGTGAGAATGGCCACGATGCAAGCCACAATCAACCGTCGTCCCACCACAGCAACCCAAACGGTCGCAATCAACAGTCGTCCCACGAAACCAACCCAAACGGTCGTAATCAACAACCATCCCATCATATAAACCCAGACGGCCAAGGAAGAATGGAAGCAAATAGCAAGATTATATCCATACCTCTACAAATTGTACGACCTACCAGTCTACTTTCTTTCACGGCGGCCATCATGCAGACTCCTATGCCAAAAAAACTCCTCCAGCATTAGAGAAATATGATGGCTCGATTGATCCAGATGATCATCTTAGGATATTCGTTAACACAATGGCATTCTATAGGGACAACGACCCGATTTTGTGTAAAGCCTTCTCATTATCACTCAAAGGAGAAGAATTGGAATGGTACAACACCTTTCCCCCAAACACAGTGGATTGCTTTGCTACCGTGGAAGATCTTTTTGGGAAATATTATGCGTCCAACCGGGTACAGGAGTTAACACCGGCAGAATTGGTGAACACTAAAGTAGGAGAAGGAGGAAACCTTGAAGGCCTTTATGAAAAGGTATAATGAATCTGCACGATGAGTTAAGGGTATAAATCACACTTTTATCATCAGCAATTTGCCTTCCTTCTTAAAAGCAGGATATTTTGCTAAAAACTTGTATGTGCGACCGCCTAAAACTATGGACGAACTCAATGAAAGAGTTGATGAATTCATTCGTATTGAAGATATGAGAAACTCAAGGAAAAGACAACAACAAGAAGCTTCTACGGGTGGAAGCAAGGAAGAAGGAAAACGATCGTTCAACAATAATGAAAAAAATGGAGGTCCTCCTTAGAGGGATTTCACTCGGACACCCAGGTTTAATCATTATACCACCCTTAATGCACCCAGGGAAAAAGTTCTCGAGGTAGCCGTTAATGTCGAACTTCTCACAGATCGAAAGAAGTATTCTCCTAAAAACGCTGACGAAAGAAAAAGTTGTCGGTTTCATTTGAACCATAGTCATACTACAGAGGAATGTGGTGTATTGAAGGATGAAATAGAAAGACTCGTTTGAGCAAGTCATCTCCAAAAGTATGTAAAAGAAGAGGGAGCCCAAATAAGAAGCCCCCCCAAGAGAAAAATCTTTGCGCATAAGTCCCAAACGGTCGTATCAAAGGGACCACCGAAGTCAAAGGCATAACCGCAGCTGCATTCGTGGTCATGAACGCGAGCGGTCGGTTCGCAGTCGTATCAATACCATATCTGGAGGTTTGCATGAGGACGAGCATCATCTTTGGCCCGCAAAAAGCACCTAAGGAGCTTGAAAATTGTTCACATGGTAGATAGATAGCCTCGATCTATGCCACCTATTACCTTTACTGACGAAGACTTCCATGCTCCTGGCCGTGATCAAGATGATCCCATGGTCATCACAACTGAGATAGCTCGTTACAGTGTTAGTAAGGTGTTGATTAACCAGGACGGTTCAGTCAACATCTTATATTGCACAACATTCCTTAAAATGGATTTATCTGAACATATAATAACGCCATTTAATGAACAAATTGTAGGGTTCACAGGAGAAAGAGTCGATACTTGAGGATATTTAGACTTAAGGATCCGACTTGGAACAGGCAGAGAAGTGAAAGAGGATATAATAAAATTCTTACTAGTAGAAGCAAATACTTCGTATAATGCCTTATTGGGACGACCCTGTCTGAATGTCTTTGGAGTTGTGGTGTCTACTCCTCATGTACCGTGCGGGCGGATCAACGAAGAACACAAGAATGCTATGTTGTTGGCCTAAAAGTCACACCTTTCATTCCTCCCAAAAAGAGCAGAGGAGCAGAAACTGCTACGATTGATCTCGATCCACGAATAAACACCGATGACCGCATCCAACCTTAGAGAGACATTAAGCCATTTATGCTTGGAAAAAATGAGTCACAGGTGGCATCTATAGGAGGAAGGTTGGAAATGATCAATGAGGAAAGTTTGGGAAATATTTTGAAAGCCAATGCAGATTTGTTCACCTGGACGACCTCAGATATGCTTGGAATTCATCCGAGCGTCATGACACACAAACTGGCCATATTCAAAGAAGCGCTCATGATTGCTTAGAAGAAGCGAATGTTCGACGAAGAAAAACGAGATGTCATACAAGCAGAAGTTACCAAACTCCTAGAAGCAAGATTCATCAGGGAAGTAACCTATACTACATGGTTGGAAAATGTAGTTATTGTTAAAAAATCAAACGGCCAGTGAAGGATGTGTGTCGACTTTACAGATTTAAAAAAAGCATGCCCCAAGGACTCTTACCCCCTCCCAAGTGTTGACAGGTTGGTTGATGGAGCCTCAGGATACGCGATACTAAGCTTTTTAGACACGTACTCAAGATATAACCAAATCTCTATGTATGTACCAGATCAAGAGAAGACAACTTTCATAACCAAGTGTGCCAATTTCTGTTATGAGGTAATGTCGTTCGGCCTATAAATCGCAGGAGAAACCTACCAGCGTCTAATGGACGAAGAAAAACGAGATGTCATACAAGCAGAAGTTACCAAACTCCTAGAAGCAAGATTCATCAGGGAGGTAACCTATACTACATGGTTGGAAAATGTAGTTATTGTTAAAAAATCAAACGGCCAGTGAAGGATGTGTTTCGACTTTATAGATTTAAATAAAGCATGCCCCAAGGACTCTTACCCCCTCCCAAGTGTTGACAGGTTGGTTGATGGAGCCTCAGGACACGCGATACTAAGCTTTTTAGACGCGTACTCAAGATATAACCAGATCTCTATGTATGTATCAGATCAAGAGAAGACAACTTTCATAACCAAGTGTGCCAATTTCTGTTATGAGGTAATGTCGTTCGGCCTATAAAACGCAGGAGAAACCTACCAGCGTCTAATGGACAAAATATTTCGTCATCAGATTGGAAAATGCGTGGAAGTATACGTTGACGACATGGTATTCAGAAGTCAGACTATGGAGCAAGATTTTAGAGACTTAGAAGAGGTTTTTCTACAGGTACGACGATATCGTATGCGGTTAAATCCTTCTAAATGCACTTTTAGTGCACCCGCCGAGAAGTTTTTAGGATTCATGTCAACTTCTCGAGGAATTAAGGCCAATCTGGATAAATGTTGAATGGTCTTTGAAATGTTGAGTCCTAACAATTTATAGGAAACACAACGCTTGGTTGGCAGACTAACATCCTTGTCACGCTTTATTTCGCGACTAGCAGAGCTTATTAAACAAATTCTTAAAAATATGAAGAAGGGAATCAACCAGCAATGGGACGAACCATGTGAAAAGGCCTTTGCCAAATTGAAAGATATCCTGACTAACCCACCTATCATGGCACGACCAGTACAGCGGCACGATTTACAGTTGTACATAGCTGCATCAAACAATATGGTCAGCGCAACCCTCATTCAGGAAACTCCTGATTTCAAACTGATTTACTTCGTTAGTAGAGCATTGCAAGGAGCGGAAGAATGGTATTCCCAGATAGAGAAGGTGGCATTAGCCTTAATCACGGCGGCCCGACGTCTCCGACCATACTTTCAAAGCCACCAAGCGGTGGTAAGGACAAACCATCCCGTTGCTAAGGTTCTCAGGAAACTTGGTTTAGCTGGGAGGATGGTTTCTTGGTTTGTTGAGCTTTCAGAGTTTGGCTTCCGATTTTAGCAACGTGGATCCATTAAGGGACAACACTTGACATATTATGCAGTTGAGTTAACACCTATGCCTGAAAACTCCGCCTAGCTATGGCATCTTAATGTGGATGACTCCTCAGATAAAAAGGGCGGAGGAGCACGTATTGTCTTAGAAGGACCGAACGGTATTGCAATAGAGCAAGAACTAACCTTCAGATTCCAAACTAGTAATAATCAAGCTGAATACAAAGCGTTAATCGTCGGTCTAACGCTAGCCAAAGAGTTGGAAATTACTAATTTAGAATGTCGAATGGATTCTCAACTAGTCGTCGGTCACATGAAAGGAACTTTCTAACTTAAAGACAATCAGTTGTTGCGATATTTCCATAGAGCTAGAAACCTATTTAAGAGCTTTATCAATGTCAACATTGTGCACGTCCCAAGGGAAGAGAATTCTAGAGTGGATCTCATGTCGAAGTTAGCCCATTCAAGAGGGAAAGGACAATTGTCTTCGGTTTTCAAGGTAGTAATTGATAAACCTGTAATTGAAGTCTTTGCAACTAATGCAACAATACCCAAAGCTGGTTAGAGAGAAGATACATGTGACCTAATGAAAAGGCAGGAGCAAGGAGAAAAGGTTAGTATCGCTGATTCCAAGCGTATTGCCCATTTTTTCTCTGTAGGAGAAGACTTGTACAAGCGAGGATACACGACACCGCTGTTGGCATATGTGGCTTACATTCTTGTAATTGCACTCTTAGAGCCCGATCGTTGCAAGCTGGGTATTATTGGCTGACTATGGAACATGATTGTGAGTCATTTGTCAAGAAGTGTATATCCTATCAAGAGCATGAAAATGACATGTGAATCCCTCCTGCGGAATTGCATGGTATTGTTTCACCATGGTCGTTCGCTCAGTGGGGAATGGATATAGTAAGACCACTTCCGATCGGGCGAGCACAAAACAAATTCCTTCTGGTGGCAGTAAACTACTTTACTAAGTGGATCAAGGCGAAACCATTAGCAATCATAAGCACTCAGCGCGTGCAAATATTTATATGGCAGTTAATTTGTCGATTTGGGTTACCGTAGAAGATTATCACAGATTATAGAATTTCTGAAAATTTTTGATAACAGGCGGCAATTCATTGTCATGCTAATTGGGAGGGACCATTTTGCGTCAAGGAAGATTTGATGAATGGAGCTTATCGACTTGAGTTACTCAATGGGAAAGCTATCCCTAACACTTGGTTGAACATTACTATCATGTTTAAAATCATTTTCTTTATTATGCCATAGACTTTTGTTACTTATAGTTCTTTTGGTTGAGATTAATAAAGTTAAACAATTTCTATTCAATCAAGTGGCAGATTCACTAAGAAGTTCTCAATAACTCCTAGGTCAAAAACCGAGCGGTGAAGAAAGTCTCCGATGGACTATCACTCTCGTTCACTAGGAAGTTCTCAATAACTCCTAGGTCGAAAAACCGAACGTGAAGGAAGTTCCTGATAGACTATCACTGTCGTTCACTAGGAAGTTCTCAATAACTCCTACGTCGAAAACGAGCGGTGAAGGAAGTCCCTGATGGACTGTTGCTCTCGTTCACTAAGAAGTTCTCAGTAACTCCTAGGTCAAAAACTGAGCGGTAAAGGAAGTCCTCGATGGACTGTCACTCTCGTTCACTAAGAAGTTCTCAATGACTCTTAGGTCGAAAAACCAAGAGGTAGGTAACGTTCAAAATGGACTACCACTCTCGAAAAGTCCCTAAAATACTAACTACATGGGACAAAATGTTACGCGTAGACTCCTCTATCAATATAAGAGTTTCAAACGAATATATAGAGCACACTTAAAGATCATCTGATTAATGTTCATTAATCACATAATAATGGTGTCTCGACCACCTACCGAATGGAAGCAAGGCAACCCGTGCTAAGGAAAAAATAAGATTGTACACAATTTATAGTAATACAACGTCAAATACAAAGACGTTCAACTTCAGAATATAAGACAGGAAACACATCAACACAATAATAACATCGTTCAAGTGTTCACGATATGCTCAAAATGTTACATAATCATTAAAAAAGAGAAAGTTAAACCTAATTGATAGTTACAAGGGTAGCATCACCCTTTGAAGAGGCCACTAGACCTTCCTTCCGAGTACTTTCAGTGGTGGCCACTTCCACAAGAGCCTCCCCCTCAACCCTCTCTTCAATTGTTGCAGAAGGCGTTGCTTCTACAAACTCCTCCTCCGGAATGTCTCTTAGGGGCATAAGCTTCCCTTGATAAACATCTTTCCTCACGTCGAAGCCAATCCCCTCAATAGATATGTTTAGGAGTAAGGGAACCTGCCTCAATGCCTTCTGGAAGCCCAAGGTATGCTCATCAACTATAGCTTTTCCCATTTACGCAATTTGGACGTCTTGGTCTTGCACCTTTGTCTTCAAGGTGTCCCTTTCATTACGAGCATCTCGGCAAGCCGTGCTAAGATGCTTACCATGATCCAACAACTTTGCATTATCCTCTTTCGAAAGTTTGCTAGTGGCAATATGCTCATCATTAGTTTTCACAAGTTCTTCATTCATTGTTTGGAGCTCACCACCAGACATGCAAACTTTCGCCATGGTGCTCTCATGGTTAGCAACTAGAATGGTCATTTCTGCATGCTTTTTTTTATTTGAGAGTGAGCATTTATCTCTTCTTCTAGCTTCAGTTTTAAGCTAGCAACTTCATCTTGAGATTCTTTCAGCGTGTTATTTAGCTTACATCTATCTGTAGCATAGGCTAAATGCCAGTTCACTACCGTTGTTCGACAGGCTAGTTCTAGAGAGGTGTCAGCCAACTGTTGCTCTAACATATTCTGAACTATTTTCTCCTCGTCTTCGGCCAGATTGAAGTCTATATTGTGGCCCAAACATAAGGCGGAGCTCCAAATATTTTATGAAAGCGAACAGGGGGGAACTTCAGTGCTCTTGCCCTTCTTGGCAACATCGCCCTTATCATCATACTGGCCACCTTTTCTTTTTCTGGTAAAAGGACGTTCTTCAATGACAATCATTTCTGGCACCGCTACTTAATGATCGATTCAACATTCTTGTTTAGGATGACTGCATGGGTGGGTGTAGGCAGGCTACTTGGGATGCTCGATGTTGGAAGGGAAGACTCCCCTTGATCTTCCTTCTCGGTCATCATCCTAAACAAATTCTTCTTAGGATTTTTTCCTCCCATGATGCCTAGGAAATCATAAAAGATTTAACTCAGTTATAATCACAAAACACAGAAAGATCTAGAAGTCCCTAAAAAGTAGCATATCGAACACCTCAGAGATGAGGTCATCCTGCTCAAGGAAATTTATAATCTTGCGGGAGGAAAAGGGGCGAGGCAGCTCATCTAGCACAACCAAGGATTCCAGTTCTTCAGGTGTCATATTGTTCTAAGGCCAAGAAGTTAACTTAGTTGGATTTTGGGTCCAGTAGAAGGAGAATTTGGGTTTCTCGTCCTCATCAAAGAAGTATGGACGACCAAGGTCGGTAATTTCGACTTTAAAGAACTTATCTTTAAATCCTTTAAAAGATTAGGAAAACAGCTTAAGTAGAGCGTTCCCCTACTCAAAAATTAAGGAAACCCACTGATAATGGTCTCAAAACCGTTATTTTCATGCATAAATTTGATATTAAAACACACCCTTTGTAGCTTAAAATGAGCTTAGAATCATGTAAAACTCTTAAGTTGTGTTACATGAGAGTCAAAAGTTTTTTTTACAGATATTATGCTTGTTTTGCAGGATTTTTGATGAAAATGGAAGATGGCAATGAAGTAGGAAGGTCATAGACTCAAGAATGAAGGAGAAAAAGGAAGAAAAGAAGAGTATGTGAACCACTCAGCGGTAAATTCCACCGCTGAGCGTCCTAGTGCAAGGAAAAGTTGCTGTCTGGCGCCCAGGCGGTGACGTTGAGCGTCCAGAGCGACAAGAGGCAAACCGCTCAACGGTCATTTTAGGCGCCTGGGCGGTGGCGTGTGTTGAGGCAAACCGCTGAGCGGCTAATTTAAGCGCCTAGGCGGTTGTCTGTTTTTATATTTTGGATTTTGAGATCTTTCTGTTATCTTTTTGGCTTATATATAGCCCTAGGGCAAATCCAAATGTAATTCTTTTGGCAGAGAACAAGTCCACAACAGCTCTATACCTTTGAAGGAGATTTCTTGGATGCTTAGGCTCCACTTTATCAATTCTAGGGTTTGCTTTTCCATTCTTCCATTTAGTTCATCTAGTTTCACCATGATTATGGTGAACTAAACCCTTAGTTGTTGGGGAACAATGTAATCTTTTGAAACTCTCATATATTGAAATTCTTGTTTACTTTATATGCTTGTATATGCTTAATTTATCAATTGTTGGGTTCTTTACCTTTGCTTAATGCTTCTACAGTTTAACTCATTCGGTAGATGTTGTTTGTCTTTATTGATACGGGGACGTACGATAATGTCATGAACTGGGGAGAATTCCTTGATTATGTTAATACCGCCTAGGGATAGGGGTAGGACGATCAATTGTATTTTGCTTCCGCTCATTATGCATTATTAGTTACTAGGGGAGGCTAGGGATAGCAAGCCGGTAATTAGTAATAGGCTCTTTTCACCAAGGGATTGGGTTAAGGGTAGAGTAAGAAAGTTTGCATGGCAATATGATAAATAAGCAAAGTAAATAAGAAGAGTAGATATATGAGAGTAGATAAGATGAAATTGTAAACCCCAACAAACTCATTCATTCATAGTTTCTCTTCGTCAATTGAATTCTTGCATTTGCATGTTTATTTTTGTTTTGCATTTAAACAATTAAAATTAATTTCTTTACTCAAGTCTTAAATGATTTGTTTACACGAAAGATGAGGCCTTAAGAGTCCTTTGGGAAGAACGATATTGGGTTTACCAATTATTATTACTTGATACGATCTGGTACACTTGCCAGGGGTTTAACACCCACCCCTTCTTAGTGATCGGTCGTGTACTAAAATAATAAAGAAATATGGCAGGGGTCAGCGTTATGTCAAGAACCTGGCATATTATAGCAAAAGCTTGGATATAACCCCAACTGTTAGGGTGTAGTTACGAGGGGGCGGTGTTTAAAGCCTTTAGGACACCCATTTGGAATTCGCTAAAAGGAAGTCTTATGTAAATATCATAAAACATGCAAGAATAGGCAAAGAAAAAATCAGTGGAAGAATCACCCTTGTTGTGGAAAACTCTCTCGTTCCCTCTACAGGCAGATAAATTAATAAAAGGGCTACATTATAGGGTTTTGATTATGCAGTTATTCTCTACCCAATCCCGCAATATTATTTTGCTGGAAAATAAACTACGAAACTCGCTTACATGGTGAGATGCCCATTCGTATCCACTAACGTTGGGTAAAGATGAAGTTGAATCTTCCTCTTCCTCAAAGCCTTCATAAACAAAGCCATTCTCACCACTAAGCATAGTTTCTATTTTACCAGGTTCTCTAACTGACGTTGTTTCTACGGTGGCCGACGCTTCGCTGCCATCGCCTCACCCTTTTCCTCCCACGGGTTCAGATGAAGAACTTAAAATTACAGTGGAATTCATGATTACCTGAAGCATGCAAGTGGAAAGAGTTGGATCAAGAAAGGGTTGCTGACGATTTGAGAAGATTGTTGTGTTTGCAAAGGAAATGACGATTGAGTAACCAAAATGATTTCAAATGTCTTCTCACATTTATGAGGGCTAACTGACTCGTCTAAAAGAAATATGAGCTATAGGATCATGTTTAAATTCTGCGGTGTTTCTCACGAGACTCTACAACTGCCTCAAAGGCGGGACATGCAAATCATTATCTGAAGGTGCTAGGTCCTCATCCAACGGTGTACAATAACGAACCCTAACCCGAACGCTTATCATAAGTCTTATAGTTAACCTCTCCTTAAAACCAAATGGTTAACTAGGACTTAGGGGGCATATGTATGGTATATGGTGTACGCCGAACGGTCGGAAGAATGAACCAATCGGTCCATATGTTGTGGTGACTATAGTAAATCGTGTTGTCTACAATGGGGCGTAATTGGGCCAGTGACTAAGTTATTAGTGTTAGGTCATAACAGGACCGACGCTTGAATTATGGTTAGTGGGATAATAATTTAATTGGGCCAATAACCTGACTATTATTAAAATAATAACAGAATGATTCAAGATATTGATAATTGACAATGGTTTCTAAGCAACAAATCTGGGGAAAGGTAAGCTAGTATTATTTGATTCATCAAGTAGCCTATAAATATAGGACTAAACCACAAAGGTAGACACTTTTTACTAAATATTGAATACTCAAGTGTGAGTAGAAGCTCTTTAAACCAACGCCTAACTTGAACGTCAGAATGTCTTTTACAGGTGTTCACCCCTGTCTGGTAGTGAAGGAAGCGAAGTAGGTGATCCAAGTATCGAAAAGCAGGAAGGACTTGTAGGAAAGGTACATCTCTCAGTCCTACACATATTCCTACATAAAGAAAAGATAATAGTCATGGCGTAGAGAAGATGCCCTAAGGGTAAGAAGAAAATTGTAAAGAGTTTTGCATATTGATGAATGAGTCAGCACACTCGTCCTGTTGCGAAATTTAAGAACCCCAAATTCGTTTTTGGAAGAAAACAACCCCTTTTAGATTACCTCTTCATAGGAGATTTTCGGATTCAAACAATCTTATTAAAATTTATCTTTAAAACTGATAATAAATTGATTTTTTTTTGTATTAATTTTGATTTTTTTTACAACAGAATAATTTGGTTTGTTTGTAGTTTCACATTTCAGAATATTATTATATTATTATATTATCTATTATTCATGATATATGTGTGTGCAAGAGAAAAATCATTTAACTTTAAGTCATACTTATAAATTTATGAAAGAGGAGTATTATTCTTTTTTTAACATAGTAATAAGGTGGAAGAAGTGTTGTGTTGGTAATGTGGAAGATATATTATTAGCCTTGAGATAGAAAAATATTAAAGATATTAAAGTAAGAGAAGATATTAATAGAAGGAAACAATACGATATAGAGAATGTTTATGTTTTTAATTTTGTATAATATTATACAAGTGGGATGTATAATTGTGTGTAGGGGTTTGATAGTGTTTAACATTTATGTCATAATATATATATACGGTATGATATCTGGGTGAGCAGTTACGAAGAATAATCGATCGGTTATGTATAACATCATAACTATGCAGGGCCATAATTAGGTCAACTCTTATTATTGGACTTGTAGTCCACCAGAATAAAAAATATCTTATTAAAGATATTGAGAATAAAGTAATATCTGATTAGATATTGAGAATAAAATAATATCTGATTAAAGATACTGATAAAGTTGTTTACGAGTAACCAAGTAAGTTTGTTTATATTTTATTCTGTTTATATTTTATTAGGCTTATGTCAGTTCAAAGTTCATGAGGCAAATTATAAATAAAGAGCCAGGGCCACAAGCTAGGTATGTTCTAATCAAGATTTTCATACTCTCCACTCTCCTCATAATCACACAGCAACTATGCTATCAACTCTCTCATACTGAGAATCATCAACTTAAGAACCCAGGTTCTTCTACTACTCGCCTAACTTGGGCATCGGAGTGCCATTGCAGGTACCTCCCCCCTCCAGTCAAAGATCGAAGTCCACCGAACGGTCAAGGTTGAAGGAGTGCGAGCGGTCAAGATCCAGGAAGAGCGAGCAATCCGGTCCATCCAGGCGCCAGAAAGCGGGAAAGCCACGTCATCCAGGTCAGTGTCTCGGTCCCACAAAATTTACACCGAAACATTTTGGCGCCCACCGTGGGGCCGAGGCTTGAAGATTCCCGATGGTTACCACAAGGAACATGGACAACAACAACCCAATAAATATGATCAGAGAGTTGCAGGCCCAGTTAGAGACGCAAGCAAAACAAATGGAAGAGCAGGCCCAAACTATACGCCAACAACAAGAATTGCAGCAGAAGCAAGCTGAAGAGATTGCCCGACTAAGAACGCGGCGTCCACCTCCTGAAATGCCTGAAACCCAGGGAAGCTAGAACGGTGAACAGAGCGCGCGTACACCCCCGAGGACCGTTCGGTCACCCGACCTATTACCGTTTACAAAAGCTGTTATGCAAGCCCCGATGCCAGATAGACCCCCTCCGCCGATAAAGAAGTTTGATGGTACCTCGGATCCAGATCATCACATCCGGAACTTCGTTGATTCTATGGCCTTCTATTCCAAAAGCGACCCAGTCAAATGTAGAGCCTTTTCCCTGTTATTGAAGGGTGAGGCACTAGATTAGTATTACACTCTTCCCCCTAATTCAATAGATATCTTACGTACAGTTATCAATCTGTTTAAAAGGCAATATGTGATCAACCGGAAGGAGGAAATGACTTCAGCCGAGCTCGTTAACATCAAACAAGGGAAAGATGAGACCCTAAGAGCGTTCGTGCAAAGATACAACGAAGCACCAAGACGAGTGAAGGGGTTCAACCATACATTCATCATCAGCAACCTACCTAACTACCTAAAGCCGGGATATGTTTCTGAACATCTGTATGCCAAACTACCCAACACGATGGAAGAACTTCAGGAGAAATTAACCAAATTTATTAAGCAAGAAGACCAGAGGAATTCTCGCAAAAATCATTTGTCTGAGACCTCCACAAATGAAAGCAAAAAAGAAGCAAAGCGACCACGAGAAGGAGAAAAGACTCGAGGAACCTTTAAAAGGGACCTCCCCTTGGGTCCCCGATACGATCACTACGTAAACCTCAACACCCTGAGGGAGAGAGTGTTTGAAAAGGCCTTACAGGCCAACCTCATTTTCACCCACAAGCGCAATATGCCCAGAAACGCTGATAACACTAAGGTCTGCAAAAATCACGGCAATCGGGGACACACTACCGAAGGTTGTCAAGGTCTAAAGGACGAGTTAGAAAGGCTTATCCGTGCAGGATACCTTCGGGAATTCGTACGAGAAGAAACAAACCAAGGAAGGAGCTCCCCCAGAAAGGAGACATCCCCCAGAAACGATCGGTCGAAAGATCGATCGAGAAGTCGCTTTAGAAGGCGAGAACCTGACCGTCCGGCCAGGGGCCGAATCGATACCATCTCCGGAGGTTTTGCTAGAGGAGGAATCTCTTCATCCGCCCGGAAGAGACATATGAGAAATCTACGAAGCGTCCACACAGTAAGCCGCGACTATCTGTCAATGCCGGACATCACGTTCACTAATGTCGACTTCCACATCCCTGATCCAGATCAAGATGACCCCATGGTCATCACAGCCCGGATAGCACAATATGATATCAGCAAGGTTCTGATCGACCAAGGAAGCTCAGTTAACATACTCTACTAGACCACATTCCGGAAAATGGAATTGTTAGAGGACATAATCGCCCCTTTTAATGAGCAGATCGGGGGGTTCACGGGAGAAAGAGTAGACACTCGAGGATACCTGGACCTATGGACACAGCTAGGAACAAGTGACCAAACAAAGGAGCTACGTGTACGATTCTTATTGGTGGAGGCAAACACCTCCTACAATGCCCTTCTCAGACGACCTTGTCTGAACGCTTTTGGGGCAATCGTGTCTACGTCCCACCTAGCAATGAAATTCCCGTCAGAGAAAGGCATCATTTACACGGTTAAAGCAGACCAGAAAACAACACGACAATGTTATGTTGCTGGTTTGAAGATCACACCTTACGTCTCTCAGAAAGGAGCAAAACGGCCGGAAACCATTTTGGTTGACCTGGATCCCCGGACTAATACCGACGATCGAATACAACCCCAAGGCAAGGTTAAGTCGTTCGTATTAGGACGTAACGAGGAGTAAACAACCATCATCGGTGCCGGTCTTCAGTTGGAAGACGAACGAAATCTGACGGATCTATTGAAGGCTAACGCCAAACTATTTGAATGGAGCGCTTCCGACATGCCGGGAATACACCCGAGCGTTATGACGCATAAACTGTCTTTATTCAGAGAAGCCCGACCAGTGGCCTAAAAGAAACGGAGGTTCGGGGATGAGAAAAGAAAATCCGTGCAAGAAGAAGTCAACAAGCTAGTCAAAGCAAAATTCATCCGGGAAATCCCTTATACAACTTGGTTGGTGAACGTCGTTATGGTTAAAAAGGCAAATGGGCAATGGCGAATGTGCGTTGATTTCACCGATCTTAACAAAGCATGCCCCAAAGATTCTTATCCTCTCCCAAGTGTTGATCGACTGGTGGATGGAGCCTCGGGACACACAGTATTGAGTTTCCTAGATGCATACTCAGGGTACAATCAGATCCCAATGTACGGCCTAGACCAAGAGAGAACAACTTTCATAACCGAACGTGCAAATTATTGCTATCGGGTGATGTCGTTCGGCCTGAAAAATGTCGGGACTACCTTCCAACGTCTTATGGACAAAATCTTCCATCACCAAATAGGGAAATGCATGGAAGTATACGTGGATGATATGGTCGTACGAAGTCACTCATTCCAGCAACACCTTTGGGACCTAAAAGAGGTTTTCCAACAAATAAAGCATTACAATATGCGCCTCAATCCTGCGAAGTGTACGTTTGGAGTACCGGCTGGAAAGTTCCTAGGATTTATGCTAACGTAGAGAGGAATTGAGGCCAATCCAGACAAGTGTCGTGTGGTACTTGAGATGCCTCCCCCCACCAAATTGAAAGAGGTCCAAAGACTAGTCGGATGGCTCGCAGCCCTGTCAAGGTTCATACCGAAACTGGCAGAACACATCAAACCCATTCTGAAAAACATGAAGAAAGATGTCCCGCGACATTGGGACGACCAGTGTGAAGCAGCATTCTTTATAATTAAAACCATTCTTACCAGCCCTCTGGTAATGGCCCGACCGACGAAAGGGTTCGACTTACAGATATACCTGGCCGCAAAAAACCACTTGGTAAGTGTAACCCTTATCCAGGAGACACCAGACTTTAAGCTAATATATTTTGTCAGCAGAACTTTGCAGGGACCAGAGGAACGATACTCACAGTTGGAGAAAGTGGCCCTTGCCCTCCTAAACGCAGCTCGACGTCTCCGACCCTACTTCCAAAGCCACCAAGTGGTCGTATGCACAAATCGTCCGATAGCAAAGATTCTCAGAAAACCAAACCTTGCCGGACGAATTGTAGCATGGTCGGTAGAACTATCCGAATTCGGATTACGTTTTGAACCGCAAGTCTCTGTGAAAGGACAACATTTAGCAGACTTTGTTGCTGAACTACCACAATCAGTCGATGCACCTACATGATATCTTAATGTTGACGGTTCCTCGGATAAACGAGGCGGAGGAGCAGGTATCGTGCTGGAAGGCCCGAATAATCTCATCATTGAACAAGCAGTTTCTTTCAATTTTTGACTTAGTAACAATCAAGCTGAATACGAGGCATTAATAGCCAGGGTAACTTTGGCCTGAGAATTCGAAATCGAACGTCTTGAATGCAGAATGGATTCCTAGTTGGTGGTAGGCCATCTAAACGGCACTTTCCAAGTCAAGGACAATCACTTGTTGCGTTACTACCATAAGGTTAGTGATCTTACCAAATCTTTTTCCAGTTTTACCATCACACATGTGCTCAGATCGCAAAATTCCAGAGCAGATCTCCTGTCCAAATTAACGCACGCCCAAGAGAAAATGCAACTCTCTTCAGTCATAAAAACCACTCTTGATAGATCAACGCTGGAGACGTTTGCCACCAACATTGCAACGCTAAGAACCGATTGGCTTCAGGACATACAACACCTAATGGTGCAACAAGAGCTGGGAGGGTAGATCAGCACGACCGATTCTAAGAGGATCGCTCGCTTTACGTTTGTAGGCGACGAACTATACAGACGTGGATACACCACACCTTTGTTGAAGTGTCTATCCGAAGACGAGGCTAAATACGTGATGCAGGAATTACACCATGGCATATGCGGGGCCCATTCAGGAAAAAGAATGTTAAGAGCCAAAATACTACGTGCTGGGTATTATTGGCCGACTATGGAAAGTGATTGTGCCGATTTCGTCCGCAAATGTATCTCCTGTCGGTCACACGGGAACGACTTCCGAGTCCCTTTAGAAAAGCTACACGAGATAATCTCGCCATGGCCGTTCGCCCAATGGGGAATGGACATTGCCAGACCCTTACCAACCGGCAAAGCACAGTGTAAATATCTTCTTGTAGCGATCGGCTATTTCACCAAATGGATAGAAGCAAAGGCTTTAGCGTTGATCGGTGCTCAGAAAGTACAGAAATTTATCTGGCAGCTGATATGTCGATTTGGCATTCCCCAAAAAATTATAAATGACAATGGGCGACAATTCGTCGAGCGAAAATTGGAAGATTTTCTCGCAAGTATGGGGATCCAACATGTAACAAGTTCTGTTGAACACCCACAAACGAACGACCAAGATGAGGCTGCAAATAAAGCTATAGTCTTTGAGCTAAAGAAGCGACTAGGAGAGGCTAAAGGTTTATGGGTAGAAGAATTACCAGAAGTATTATGGGCTTATAGATGCACACCGCACGGGTCAATAGGGGAAACCCCATTCAACTTAACCTATGGAACTGATGCAATGTTACCAGTTGAAGTAGGAGAACCATCTTTGAGACGAAACATCCAAGACATGAGTCTCAATAGCGAACATCTACACATCAATCTGGACACTTTTCCCGAGCGGCAAGAAGTTGCCATGATACGGAATACGGCTCAAAAGTGATTAATTTCCCGACGTTTCAATACCAAAGTAAAACCTAGAAGTTTCAGTGAAGGAGACCTTGTATGGCGCAAGCGAGGAAATGCCAGAAAAAATAATACGCACGGAAAGCTAGCAGAGAATTGGGAAGGACCCTTTCGCATCTCTGAAGATCTGAAGAACGGAGCATACCGGCTGGAATTTCTTGACGGAAAAGCCTTTCCAAATACATGGAATGCCACGCACCTCAAATTTTATTATAGTTAGATTTATACAATTTTTCTCGTATTTCAGTTCCTTTCCTTTATATTAAGTCCTTTTGGACCACTTCAATTCAATTATACAGTTTGCATCAAGTACAACAACTTACTTCAAAATCTCCAAGATCCAACGCATCCTGGACAACAACGTCCATCCATAGGCCAGGACCGAACGCTTCTTGACGCCTAACGGACCCTTGTGTCCTTCCACATGAAGGCCAGGACCCAACGCGTCCTGTCCCCTTATGGACAACCGCGTCCATCCATAGGCCGGGACCGAACGTGTCTTGACGCCTAACGGACCCTCGTGTCCTTCCACACGAAGGCTAGGACCCAACGCGTCCTGTCGCCTTATGGACAACCGCGTCCATCCATAGGCCGGGACCAAACGTGTCTTGACACCTAACGGACCCTCGTGTCCTTCCACATGAAGGTCAGGACCCAACACGTCCTGTCGCCTTATGGACAACTGCGTCCATCCATAGCCGGGACTGAACGTGTTTTGACGCCTAATGGACACTCGTGTCCTTCTACAAGAAGGCCAGGACCCAACACGTCCTAACGCCTTAAGGACAACCGTGTCCATCCATTTCAAATATCTACGACTGAACGCGTCTTATCACAAAGGTACATACTCCTGCCTCTTACACACCCAATTTCTATGCATAGAGTCATTGCACATTTCGAAAAACAAATATAAGCAAATACATAACAAGTTTAGCATCAAAGACCAACGAGATCAAAGTTATAATAGCACCACCAGATAAAGACATTCAACATAAAACTACGACAAGTTCAAACAAATTATTGCAATATCAGAAAGAAAACTTAAACACTAGGGGCACCTAGAACTTCATCAGCAATAGGAGGGTTGGTTTCTCCCATTGTCACCTCCATCTGCTCGGCCACGTCACCTTCAGTTGTAAAGGTTCCCTCTAGGATATTATCTAAGGGCATCATTTGCCCTTGATACACATCTTGACCAATGTCGAAGCCTAATCCTTCAGGAGACACCTTGGCCGGATAAGACATTTGTCTCATCGCTTTCTTAAACCCTTTGGTGTGCTCCAACCAAATGGCCTCCAACATTTCCTCCTGGGTCACTTTACATTCAGCAACAGTTTGCTGAAGGGCATCCCTCTCAGACATCAGTGCAACAATGGTCTTGTTGGAGGCTTCCAGATCGCTCGCCAGACCGTCCCTCTCATTCTTCAGTTCCATACCGGCCTTCTTCATATTTTCCATCATCAAACGGCCGTCGGCTATCATCTTAGCGGCCTCTGTGGCCTTATGATCACACTCGGCGTGGGCTGCATTAGCCTCCTCGAGGGCGACATTGGCTTCATCTAGCTGCTTCTTCAAGCGCTCCACCTCGACATATAAATTCCCTCTATTGGACGCATAGACCATCTTAAAAGCAACAGCAGACCCACGAAGCAAGAAGTCATGGCACTGCTCGGCCATTTTCTGCAAAGACATTTCACACATCACCTTTTCTTCGGCCACATCAAAGTTGAACTCAATCTTATGCCTGAGATTGAAACCAGGATCCCACATACCAAGCAGTAAAGACCTTTCAACATCCGGGTCTGTAGACTCTTCCGTAGTCTTTTTTCCTCTTTAGGACACCCTTTGATCTTCCTGAGCCCGATCGACCTTCCTTTTTCGGGTCAATGCTTGTTCCGGAGAGGGTGGTTGATCGTCAATACATACGAACGGGATCTTCTACACAGTGGTTTCTAGGCGAACGGCAGCACTGGATGAACCTCCTGCTTTATTTTTGGTCTTGGCGATGCTATACCAATCCCGGCCACCTCTTTTACCCATAATTTCTGCAAAAATCACAGCCAAACACAAATCAATAACCAAAAATCAAAGTCCAAAAGTGATCAGTTAAAGAACATACCAAACACTTTCGACTTGAAGTCATTGAACTTAAGGCAGTTGACTATCTTCCATGAGGAAAACGGGCGAGGTAACTCAACCAGTACATCCAAATCTCTCCTCTCAATGTCAGTCATTTCATTCAGAGCCCAAGAGGTAACCGCCCGCGGATCTTTGGTCTAACATAAAGGGAACTTAGGACTACCGTCTTCATGAAGGAAAAATGGACGACCCAATTCCGTGACAGAGACTTTAAAAAATAAATTTTTGAAGTCCTTATACGACTCGGCAAATAATTGAAGAATAACATTTTTTGACACGGAGCTTAACGAGCGGTGAGAGGTGAGGTTCTACACGGACTCACTCTCGTCCTAAACCGAGTGGTGAGGTTCTACACGGACTCACTCTCGTCCTAAATCGAGCGGTGAGATTCTACACGGACTCACTCTCGTCCTAAACCGAGCAGTGAGGTTTTATACGGACTCACTCTCGTCCTAAACCGAGCGATTAAGTTCTACACGGACTCACACTCATCCTAAACCGAACAGTGAGGTTCTACACGGACTCACTCTCGTCCTAAATCGAGCGGTGAGGTTATACACGAACTCACTCTCATCCTAAACCAAGCGGTGAGGTTCTACACGGACTCACTCTCGTCCTAAACCGAGTGGTGTGATTCTACAGACTCACTCTCGTCCTAAACCGAGCGGTGAGGTTCTACACGGACTCACTCTCATCCTAAACCGAGCGATGAGATTCTATACGGACTCACTCTCGTCCTAAATCGAGTAGTGAGGTTCTACACGGACTCACTCTCGTCCTAAATCGAGCGGTGAGGTTCTACACGGACTCACTCTCGTCCTAAACCGAGCGGTGGGGAACGTTCTCTGTGAACACTCACTCTCGTCCTCAACTGAAACAGTCACAGGTGTTCAACCGTTCGATCATCTACAAAGCGACGACTAAAAGCAACCTCCCTCAAACTCATAAGTCCTATAGTTAATCATGGCTAAAGCCGAACGATTAACTGGGACTTGGGGGGCATAATGTACAGTATGATATCAGGGTCGAACGGTTACGATATATCTTATTAAAGATATAAAACAATCAAAGGATAATCAAGAATATCTTATTAAAGATATTTAGTAAATAACCAAATTTTCAGGTAAGTCTGTTTATATTTTATTCTGTTTATATTTTATTGGGCTTATATCAGTTCAAGGTCCATGAGACAAATTATAAATAGAGAGTCAGGGCCACAAGCCAGGTATATTCCAATCACACTTCTAATCACTCTCCATTCAGAGTCTACTCTCATTCAACCTATACTCTCAAATATTCTACAATGATCATAAAATCACTAAATACACAACTGAGAACTGAGGTTCATCAAACTGCTCCTAACTTGAGCGTCGGAGTGCCTTTTGCAGGTACCTCTCCCTCCTGGTCAAGAAGTCTATTGAGTGACCCAGATTAAAGGCAACCGAACAGTCAAAGCTAAAGAAATGTGAGTGGCTCAGACTACCCAGGCGTTCGCGAGCAAGGATGACACGTCATAAAAGGTTAGTGTCTCAGTCCCACAAAATATTTACCAAAACAATATATATATATATATATATATATATATATATATATATATATATATATATATATATAAATTCAACATAACTACATTTATTCTTTGTTTTCCCTTTGTTATAAAAGCATAGTATTTATATATTAGTCTACTTGCTAAAAAGGAGAGAACAATGCTAATATATAAACAAATAGTTTAATATTATACACAATGTTTAAAAGAACAAATATTTTTATTACGGTGAAGTAAAAAATAAATTATTAACATTATGTAATTATGTAGAAAAAGATAATATCAAATACATGTATTGATAATATATATATATATATATATATATATATATATGGGTTAAATAATGTTTTTAGTCCCTATACTTTTGGGCGATTTTGGTTTTAGTCCATTTTCAAACTAAGGTACAATTTAGTCCTTCAACTTTAGAAAACTCTGGTTTTAGTCATTTTTACCAAATTTTTTTAACTTTATTTGCTATTTCAAGCACGTTTCATTATAGCATTTGGATTGTTTACACTGTTTGACACATTTTTGCTTCAATGTTAACTGAGAAACGCGTTTGAAACAGCAAATAAAGTTAAAAAAATTTGATAAAAAGGACAAAAACCAGAGTTTTCTAAAGTTGAAGGACTAAATTGTACCTTAGTTTGAAAATGGACTAAAACCAAAATCGCCCAAAAGTATAGGGACTAAAAACATATTTAACCCTATATATATATATATATATATATATATATATATATATATATATATATATATATATATATATATATATATATAAAAGATAAAACTACGTAATTGATCAAAACCAAACTGGAAAAACTGATTTGGTTTGATTTTCAATTTTTTTCATGTTCAACTCAAACTATATATAATTTTTATAGTTAATTCAAATGTATTTTAAACTAAAAATCGAATCAAACCACATTGCAAACAACATAGTGATTAGTAATGATTTGTAATGCAAACAACTGGATACGAGGAATTCAAAACTGAATTTGCGTTATATATTTTATAAATTATCAAGATCGAGAAGCAAATGTTAAGATATGCCAAATATTCTATTAAAGGATATTAGGCAATCAAATATTATGTTAGTTATATTTTAGATATTATTATAATTTGTGCAGATTTGTGCACATGTCTTTCCTTTAATAGATAAAGGATTATAGGATCCTTGTATGTATATATATGGTACTCTATTCCTTGAAATAATACATCAGAATTATTCTTTAAACCTTTTATTATGGTATCAGAGCCATGGTTAGAACCTATCCTAGCGATATTTCTTGTTTCTTGGGCATTTCTATTCCACCCGTTGTCGGGCCGCTATGGACCACCCAATTTCTACTATCACGCACGAGATGTCTATACCTCAGCGTGAAGGGGGGGTGTTGGAAGTCTCACATCGACTAGAGATAAGGACAATTTATAATATATAAGTGAGGTGCAAACCTCACCTTACAAGCCGGTTTTGTGGGGTTGAGTTAGGCTTAAAACCCACTTTCTAATATGGTATCAAAGCAAACTCAGTGTCCGAAAAAGAGAGTAAAAAAAAAAGAGGAAGAGAGAATAAGAGATGGCTAATCTTGCAAACAGTGTTTTCCTGGTTCAGACGTTTGGGATGTTGTAGAGTGTGGGAAATGAGAACCCACGGAGCAGACCCAATTTTTTTTTTGCAGTGAAAAAGACGCGAGTGAAGGACAGGTTCTACGAGATTGTAGACGAGTCCACAGCGGTGAGAAGATAGCAAAAGATGCATCTTCAAAAGAGCGTACAGGGGACAACTGTGTTAGGCAAGATCGACTTCAAACTCTGAGAAGCGGAGTTTGAAAATTTGAAGGAGAAGGTGGCAGATCAACTCATCAAAAATGGAGTCGTTGCGTGCCAACCGAGTTGTGAGAAGAGTTTGAAATCATTGATAGATGATTTTGAGAGTTTTGTGTGCGTCGACATCGAGGAGTTGAAGGACCTATCAAAGCTCATGGTTGAAGACTTTGATCGGGTTATGGAGGCGCATCGGCAGCAGAGATTTTAGCCACTAGTTAAAACTTGAAAGGGAGAAGTTCGGAATACTCAAGGCCGAATGAGGAGAAGAATAAGGAGAAGAGGTCTGGGAGCAGAAGTCGAGAATAAAGGATGAAAAATTTAAGTTTATGGGGGAGTTTGTTGGGATAAACTTAAATTTTAGGGTTTTATTAATAATTTGTTTTAAATCTTATTTTATTAGTTTTGGGTCTAGTAATATTTAGTTTGATTTGATCGAGATAAAATAGGGATGGGTAGTTATGATTTTCTGTTTATCTAGGTAGAATATTATTTTATGATAGAATAAGAAGATTTTATTTTTAAGTGATTTGATATTTTATTGTTAGTTTTTATTATTTGTACTTGGCCCAAGGCCCGATTTGCACCTATTTAAAGGTTGACAATGTTTAGTGAAAAATACCCACAATGAATTGAAGAGTAAAATTATTTGTGTGGGTCACCGTTTCTTTACTTATGGTATCAGAGCCAAACACTGATATCCTCTACAGTTTAGGAATCAGTGCTTTTTTTCATTGAATATTTCTGATGGCTTCTTCCGATGACAATCAATCGGAGAAACATGATTCTGGAACTTCCGCTGCTTCCAAGAGTTATATTTTTGCTGCTGTCGGATTTGTGACCAAGTCAGGTATATCTAACTCTGCTCTTAATCTTTCTATTGTTACTAAGGGTAGTAATTGGATAATTGATTCAGGTGTTACTGATCATATGACTTGTGATCCTCATATGTTTATTAATTTTTCCTCTGATTGTTTTAAAACTGTTATTATTAATGCCAATGGGGTCTCATCTCCTATTGAAGGTATAGGTATTATATCTCTCTCACCTTTTTTATCGATTCCTGATGTTTTATTTGTTCCTACATTAAACTGTAATTTTATCTTCGTCATCAAGTTAACCAAATCACATTCTTGTGTTGCCTTGTTTTACGCAACCCATTGTCTTTTTCAGAACATCCATTCCAAGGAGAAGATTGCCAATGGTAGAGAGAGTGAAGGACTGTATTATCTTGAAAATGTCTCACAACAAAATCATAAAAGAAGATTGGCTTGTCTTGTGAATGATCACATACAAGATAAAAACAAAAAAGAAATTTGGTTGTGGCATAAATGGTTGGGACATCCCTCTTTTGGTTATTTAAAAAAATTATTTCCATCACTATTTCTTAAATGCAATATTTCTGATTTTTCTTGTGAAACTTGTGTTTTGGCAAAAAATCATCGTGTTATGTTTCCTTTAACCAATAACAAAACTGATTTTTCTTTTTCATTAATTCACACAGATGTTTGGGGTCCTGCCCCGCAATCTACACATAATGGAAAAAATGGTTTATCAGTTTTGTTGATGACTGTACTCGGGTAACCTGGGTATATTTGCTTAAACATAAAAGTGAGGTGTGTGATGTTGTTCGTTCATTCTATCATCTGATTTTTACACAATTTAACACATCTATTAAGGTCATTCGATCAGACAATGAAGGGGAATATTTTAAGACTGAATTAATAGAGTTCATGAACTCTAAAGGCATCTTGCATCAAACTACATGTCCTTATTCACCACAACAAAATGGAGTGGCTGAGAGGAAAAATAGACATATATTAGAGGTGACAAGATCACTTTTGATAGATGGTAATGTCCCATCTCATTTATGGGGTGAGGCTGTGAGATCTGCCGTTTATTTAATTAATCGAACCCCTTCTAGTGTGCTTAACTTTTGAAGGCCTTATGATGTGTTGTCTGATCATTGTATCCTTCCTCCCATAGTTTATTTACCACCTCATATTTTTGGATGTGTTATATATGTTCACTTACACCCACATCAACGTACAGAGCTTGAAGAACGAGCGATCAAATGTGTTTTTATTGGGTATGGATCAACTCAAAAAGGTTATCGTGCTTACCATCCACCATCAAAGAAATTTTATATTTCTATGGATGTGACATTTAATGAGCATGGATTTTTTTATGTTGATTCTCCACTTCAGGGAGGCAATAAAAGTGAAGTGCATAATCATGACGTTAGTATGTTTAATTATATATTATCGTGTGAGGATCATTTTGGAGCAAGTGAGCCAATCCTAAATATGGACACTTCTTTTCTGGATAATACAGTGTCTTCTGATCATATCTCAGATCCACAGGTTCAGCTTGGCTCTTCAGAGGTACCTTCTGATCTTATCTCAGATAATACTAATTTAGATGAAATTGATTATTGTCTGCCTGAAACCACCAACATACCAAACACTGAGTCTACTACTGTTCAATATAATATTCCACCTCGTTCTAACTGTGGTCAATCTCCAGCTAAATATGAACCAGACCTCCAAGCCAAAGTTAAATATCCCATTAGTAAATATGTGTCATCTCACAGGTTATCTCAATCATATGCATCATTTGTATCTCCATTATCTTCAATTTCTATTCCTAGTAATGTACAGGAAGCTTTGGCAGATCCTAGATGGACCGAAGCAATGGTTGAGGAGATGGCGGCTTTAGAAAAAAACAACACTTGGGATCTTGTGTCCTTACCAAGAGGGAAGATAACCGTGGGCTGCAAATGGGTCTTTACAATTAAGCATAAAGGTGATGGAACTATTGAGAGGTATAAAGCACGACTTGTGGCTAAAGGTTACACTCAATCTTATGGTGTAGATTACTAAGAGACGTTCGCACCGGTAGCCAAGCTCAATACTGTGAGAATACTTTTGTCGCTAGCTACAAACCAAGATTGGTCTCTTCTACAATTTGATGTGAAAAATGTTTTCCTACATGGAGAAATTTCAGAAGAAATTTATAGGGATTCTCCACCAGGCATGACAGATTCAAATGGAATGAAGGTTTGCAAATTAAAGAAGGCTCTATATGGATTAAAACAATCCCCAAAAGCATGGTTTGGAAGGTTTACCAAGTCTATGAAGGCTTTTGGCTATAGAGCAAGTAACTCTGATCACACCTTATTTTTTAAGAGAGGAAAAGGAAAGACATGATTGTTACAGGAAATGACCAAGATGAGATTTCTAGTTTACAACAATACGTTGCATCTGAATTTGAGATGAAACAACTTGGAAACCTCAAATTTTTTTAGGTATTGAAGTAGCTAGATCAAAACATGGTATTTTTCTATGCCAAAGAAAATATACTATTGATTTACTATCAGAAATTGGGATGCTTGGGAGTAAACCAGCGGATACACCAATTGAACAAAATCATAAACTCTTTCAATGCTCAAATTCAGCAAGCATAGACAGAGGAGGATACCAAAGGCTAGTAGGAAAATTAATTTATTTGTGCCATACATGTCTAGATATCACCTATGCAGTGAATGTTGTTAGTCAATTTATGCATGACCCACGAAAGCTTCATATGGATGTTGTTGAAAGAATTTTGAGATATTTGAAGTCTACTCCTGGAAAAGGAATTTTGTTCTCAAATAATGGAAACTTAAAGGTAGAAGGGTACACTGATGCAGATTGGGCAGGTTCAAAAGATGATAGAAGATCTACCTCTTGATACTTTACTTTTGTAGGAGGGAATCTTGTAACTTGGAGGAGTAAAAAACAACCTGTAGTAGCAAGATCTAGTGCTGAAGCAGAATTCAGAGGCATGGCACTAGGTGTATGTGAACTTTTGTGGATTAAAAATGTGCTATCAGATTTGGGATTTAAACCAAATGAAGCTATGAGTTTATACTGTGACAATACTTCGGCTATTGCAATTGTTCATAATCCTGTTCAACATGATACAACAAAGCATGTGGAGATTGATAGACATTTCATCAAAGAGAAGATTGAAGCTGGAATAATTTCCTTTCCTTTTGTAAGATCAAAGTTACAGTTGGTTAATGTTCTCACCAAAGGAGTGTCAAGAAGATTGTTTAATGAGTCTCTATCCAAGTTGGGAATGTGTGATATCCATGCACCAACTTGAGTGGGGGTGTTAAGATATGCCAAATATTCTATTAAAAGATATTAGGCAATCAAATATTATGTTAGTTATATTTTAGATTTTATTATAATTTGTGCAGATTTGTGCACATGTCTTTCCTTTAATAGATGTAGGATTATAGGATCCTTGTATGTATATATATCGTACTCTATTCCTTGAAATAATACATCAAAATTATTCTTTAAACCTTTTATTAGCAAATGCTTATAAATTATCAAGATCGAGAAAGACAGACTAACTTAAAACTCGTCACAAGGACAATAATATCATTTTTAACCTAAAATTTCAAGACACCAAATTTATATTTTTTTATTTATTTTATATTAATTATTTTATTTATTTTTATCTAATGATATTTCAACTCATCTTAAATTAATTGTGCTTTTAGTTGTATTTAGTGGGAGTGAAAGGAGCGACAATAAGAATTGACATATAAAACATAGGAAAAGTCTATAAAGGGAGTTACATAGAGTTTTAAAAAAAATTCGCAAATAAGTGTTGAATGTTATTGTAGGAGTTAGATGGCCCACAAACAGTGTTCAACACTTAGACATTTTTAAAATCATTTGAAAAGTTTTTAAATGGAAAGTGGAAAGCAAGAAAACTTATTTTTATACTGGTTCACTCCAAACAGAGTTACGTCCAATTCAATCTTAAGGGGTTCCACTAATCTTTCGAAAGATTACGAGCAAGTTTGACCACTCCTGGTTTGATAAATTAACGTAATTGGTTAGACGAGTTTTACCACTTCTAGTATAACATTAGTTCAAGTTACTAGATTGGTCAACTCTATTGAGTTAAACTTACAAGTGTTTTGATTCACTTTTGAATCTAAAAACAAAAATTGCTTTTGAAATACAAGTACAAATGTTTACTCTCTTCAAGAGGATATAAAATCAATATAAAGAATATTTGAAAACTTGTAAAGAAACTTTTCTTTTTCAAAGATGAAGTCTAAACAATATAAGCTTAAGAGAATTTTGACAATGTAAGACCAATAATAAACCTTTTTATTCTTGTTCTCTTTTCATGTGGTCCTCTTTATATAGACATCTTCAAAAAATATGTTACTCAGGGCATTGACTTTCGCATAGAAATGTAGCCTTTTAGTACGAGGTCAAATGTTATGTTGTTTTTTTGTAGAGGCAATTGTATTGCTTGTACGAAAGAGACAAACAAAAGGCATACAAGAAACATTCCAAGAATATCTTTATATCTCTTAAAGTTCTTCTAATCTGATGCAAAACTTTTGAATAAAGCTTTTTAATTATTTGATTTGCATAGAAAAAGAGAGCACAATACAACAGACAATGGAGTACTAGTTCGTACATGAATTAAAAGCGTTAGACGTTTCTTAAATGTAGACAATGGATTACTAGTTTGTACATGCATTGAAAGCATTAGATGTTTCTTAAGCATTTAGGAAATGTATGTGTATAAGCGTTTAAGCATATTACATTTTGTTTAGGCATGGTTTGTTTGAGTAACGTTTAAAGTTTAGGATATCGTTTCTGCATACAACATTTAATGAACTTATCCTAGATGATTTATTTGATTAAACGTTATTTCGTTATAAGCTTTAGTTATACTTCAAAACAAGATTTGCTTAGATGATTTTGTCTTAACAATCTCCCCCTTTTTTATGTTTAACAAATACATATGCTAATACAGAATACGTATCATAGAGATTTGTCGAGATATGATAGATGTGTGATCAAAGCATACATATATTGACTAAGGCAGAGCAAATAAGAGTACAAAAAATTGTATTATAACATGCATCAATAACAATATCAGAGCAAAAAAATAATAACAAAATATCATAGTATCAAAGTATATAAAAAATTGAGTAGAATATATTGAAGTATCAGAGTATGTAAAAAAAATGAATGTACATGTGTATAATAAAAAATAAAATCCCCCTTGAATAAAATTTCTTCCCAGAACTTAATGATTTTCCCAAAAACTCGTTCAACATATATTTCTCCCTCTTATTTGATAAACATCGAAAGGGTTCGAATATTTGACATCATGGCTCGGATGAAGGAGGAGGTGATGGTGGTTAGGTTGGTGGAGTTGGGTCACCAACTTTGCGTGAGGATGGTGATGATGATGGCAAATTTTGCATCTTGTTCTTGTATATTGACTTCAAACACTGCGAAACGTTTTTCTTCTTGATAAGCATTATTGTCAATAATGATGGAAGACACATAATCAAGAATGGAGGAGGTGGATGGTTCGTTGGATGAGGTTAGGATGTGTATAGGAGGGAGTATGGTCAGGGGTTATGATTGTGGGATGGTAGAGGTTATGGCAAGGGTAGTTTGAAGGCTTGTAATTGGTTGAGGTGTTAGGTTTGGTGGTTTGGTTGGGCTAGGTGGTGGAGGTTGCAATGTAGCTGTTGTGTCATCCAACAACACTACTTCGTCCTCATAAGCATCTTCAACAAGAACTGAGGTTGTTGGGCAAACACATATGTCTTGATGAATAGTTTCTTCGAGAGCACTCATCACTAAAGAGGCAACCAAAAGGATGTAAGCGTTTGTGATAATGGTGTCTAGTTGGGAAGGCATATGGAGAGCGAAGGTTGTTCGTAGATTAACATTTATAGGCAACGCTTGTAGGAAGCTTCAACCAATAGCATTGTGATCTACCAAAAAGGTATAATTGGTATCATCAAAGTGATGAACCCTGCATGGTTCCAAAAGTGCATTCCTTCTCCAAACTCATCTAAAGAGTATTGGCTGAAGCTAGCATGGAATGGCCTTGATGCATTTGTTTGGTTGAAGATGCTTTATTGCCAATACAAATAGGCATTTGACTCTTTATAGATCATTAGGAGTTCAGCATTTCATGCCTTGTTAGGGTTGGCTAGCGTTGGGTGTGTTAGGGCAGGACGAGTGCCTTTGATTTTCTCAACCATTATTCCCTTCAGTGGTCTTAAGTCCATAGGAGGTAGATAAGGTGTTATAGTTTCGGGCACCACGAATACTTCTTTTACGCATCAAAGGCTTGAGTAATTCTATCGAAGCAGCGTCAAGGACAATGTTTTGTAGAACTCAACAAGTAACATCAACTAAGGATGTTCTATAGGAACCAACACAAACTTGGACATAAGGATGTAGTGAAGTACCTGAAAAAAACTAGAAGGGGGGGAGGGGGGGTTGAATAGTGTTTTGGGAAAACATTTTTGGCTACCCTTTTGATATATCACGTTGTCAAGCGTGTAAAATATTCTTTCAAAAACTTAGACGCTCGACTTGAAGTATATGCGTTAATTAGATTGACGTGTTATTCAGAATGATTTCTACTATAGTGTTTGTAAGAACTTCCTTTAAAAGTAAAGGATCGTTTAGCCTAGAAGTTCTTATATTTTCAAATATAAAACTCAACTCCAGGTTTTATAAGATGATCATTTAGTAAAGAGAATACAGAGTAACATGAAAGATTTTATACTGGTTCGCTCCAACTGATCTACGTCCAGTCTCTTCTATAGAGGGTTCCACTATAATCTTCACATGATTACAAATGAGTATTAGCACCACTCCTGGTGCTCAGCTACCTCGTCGATATTTTCTTGAGTATTCGAACCACTCCTAGTACTAGACTACCGCACCTAGATTCCTCAACTCAAGAGAGTTCAGTTGTTAAGTGTTTTAATGCTTGCTTAGAACAGCAAAGTGGTTTTTGATTTCCTACCATTAGGTAGCATTTTACAATTAAGCTCTTTTAATTTAAAGATATTAATCGTATAGATACTTCATTACAAGATGATGTGTCTGTGTCGCGTATGGTATCATCTTGATTCAAGTAAACGCTTCTTTTGTTTTTGTCTCTTTGTAGACATATAACGTTTAGCTTGCTCAGACTTTCTTACATGTTTTAACAAGTATGTATTTTAATCATTTTAGTCGAAGACATTTTCTCGAATTGTTTTTGTTTTCGAGAGAAGCCAAATACATACTTCAGGTATTTTAAGCATTGAGTGTTTAGCTCAGTTCTCTCTCAGACACCTTTAAACAAGACAACATCTAGTCATGCGTCTGGTTGTTCTAGTCTAAGTGTTTTTCTATTTCCTAGGACCTAATTGTTTTCTTATGATTTCTATGTTTGGGGTTTAGGTTTTATTTTTCATTTATTTGGGGTTTTGCCTCTATGTTTTGATCCTAGGTTTCTTTCTGATCATTAACCCATTTTAATGTTATTTGGTTAAACTTCAAAACATGAGATTGTTTGTTCATATAGACGATTTTGTCTTTAACATGTAGAAGGACGCATTTCCACATTGGAAGAATCCAATAGCCGACATCCTTTGGAAGTCCTGCAATGATTATTAAAGAGTTGTTTGATACTTTTTAGAGTTAGATTCATCGAACATAGGTGGTGTTGAGGATGATGGAGGAAAATGTTCACTCATGAGTTTATTCTCCATGACAATTCACAAGCCATATTTTTTCTCATTATGTGATCTGACAATGGCCATAAACCCATGAGGAGGTGCGTATTTGGGCATGCGAGATAGGTTCGGGTAGGTTTCAATGGTCCAGGTAGGTTAGGGTAAGGCTGTGATGGCATTAGGTGATAGGTTGAGGTATTCTTGGGAAGGATGGTGGTGGAAGTGTGATATGTGAGGAGGTTTGTTGCATGTAAGGATTTCAAGATGGCATTGGATGGGTGTGAAGTAGGGAAGTATTTGATGGGTGTCTTAGGGAGTTGGTGCTGGTGATAGGAAATTTGGATTGTAAGGTAAATTTAGAACGGGGTAAATAAAGTGTTTGTAAGGTTTGGGTTGGTGTTTTTCTGAGTTGAAGGATTTAATGTTGAGGGTAGGCTTTGAGGTCCTTTGTGATGTTAAGGGTTGAGATGTGGTTGTATCTTGTTGTCAGGGTGATGATTAAGGGGATAATGTTTTATGTTTTGGTGAAGGAGGTGGAGGAGGAGAAGTTATTTGTCTTTGAGGGGAAGGTTAAGGAGAAGGTCTAAGAGGAGAGTGTCTAGGTGAAGACTATACAAGTGAAGATTGGAGAAGTGGGGAACTAGGCACTTGATCATTTTCGGAGCTTACGTGAATGTTATCTTTTATGGGTGTGGAGCTCGATGATGTAACATTAGACGCTTGTCGAGGGGAGCATCTAATCACTAATCTCTACTTCTTTGGGGGCAGGTTCTTCAACAACAACTTCGATGAAATAATGAGGACATTTAAAAACGAGTCCGTCATAATAATATTGAGACCCTTCAAGATGAGTTGATATAATGGAAGACACCTTGGTCTTCTTGGCTTTCTCGTTGGTGTTAGAAATAAAGAAGCTTATTTCTCAACTCCAAGAGGAGGGTGAATTGGTGATTTATAAAAATGTACTCTTTTCAAATCTTTTTGCAAAGTTAGAATGATCTTTAAACTTTCTTGTGTTGTAAGTAAAGCGCGTATGCAATGAAATATAAAGAGATAATGAAAGAGATACAAACAACAAATTTATACTAGTTCGTCCTCAATGCCTACATCTAGTTTCCCTTTCAATCAACCTTAGATTGAAGGATCTTTCACTATAATGATTTGAGTTTTACACCAAAGGTTTTATAGAGCTCTCTCAAATGTAAACACATTTCCCACTCACAATCAAATATAAGAAAGAAAACACATGCACACATAGAACCACACGTTCTTGCTATAAAACCCTTTTGAGAAACACCTCTCAAAGTCCAAGAGCTTCTCCCTCTTCTTCCTATCACGCACAAACAGGGAATCAACACAATTAAAAATTGCAAAATACTCTTCTGATCAATGCATATTCACCTCAATAGTTCGGATAAGATCATTCAGTCACGTTCTCACAGCTTCTTTCAAGAATCCTTGAAGTTTCTTCAAATTCTTTACTTCTTGATTCTTGGAGCGTATAAGCAATCTGTAAAACTTTTCTCAGATACAAGATATCAGATATGAAAATGTACAAATGATCAAAAGTTGTTACAATTGCATGTAATGCGTCAATTTTTAGAATTCATCATACAGACGCAGAATAATCGATTACATTAGTAATGTAATCGGTAACATTAAAATCAGATGTAATAGAAATACAACTAACACTAGTCTAATTGAATGCAAAATTAATGTAACCTCTTTGTATTTAGTGCTAGTCAAACATATTTAAAAATATGACCGTTAATACTGTTATGACTAAGCTGAAAACAGTTTTGAAAAGATAATAGACTTAATTGATTACATAAAATGTGTAATCGATTAAGCTAAGCACTTAAACAGATTTTGAAAACTTTTTCTCTTCAAAAACTCATCACAGCACATTGGAAAGTGATATATGTAAAGACACGAGTTTTAATCGATTTAACAACTAATGTAATCGATTCAAAACTTGTTGTTTTGCCATAATTTAAAACATAAGTTGTCTGATGAACTTAATTGATTACAATTTCACTGTAATCGATTAGGTCATGCAAATTTGCTTTTGTGCTTATGGTTTTCATCATACAGAAACATACAGTATGCATACAAAGATATAAACACATCATGATCAGTAGTATGCAGAATCAACAGTATGTCAACATATGTATTAATCACAAATACATATTTTTGTTGTGTCATGACAACATCCATGTGTTGTTACTATCAATGTGTTGTCATCATCAAAACCCAAACACATCAGGGATTGGGTTCAACACTCATATTGCTCCCTCTATCAACAGTTGGCAACCAAAGAGTGAAAATGTTTAGAAGGAGGAGGAGGAGCGTCGATCTGAGGCATATCTTTAGTAGACAATGTTGGTGAAGGTTGAGGGGTAGATGCTTGTGCCTTGTTTGTGAGCATCTAGCCCTCGATGTCCTTCATCCTTTGTCGAGTGGTGATCTCCACATTCATGTTTGATAGAGTTAAGCTAAAGTTTTTTAACTTCAATATCCCTGTAACTTCTCAATCATATGGGGAGGTTCTAGCTTGTCTCTTCTCTCCCTTGAAATTTTCTTCGCTTCGAAGAGGAGAATAGTTTTTAGATTTTGAATCTCCATCCCTAGATGCATCTGCTTAAATATTGTTGATGTAAAAGCGTTGTCTATATGCACCAAACAATATAATTTGGTCCCTTACCTACAAAGGAACATCAATAAAAAAATATATGTTTGACAATCCCTTAATGTTGAATAACTCAAAAGATAAGGGGATTCGTAATAGCTCTAAAACACGTCCTTGTGCAAGTTTTTTATAGACATGATCAGATTGTTGTAGATGACGTGTGGTAGTTTAAAGGGCACCCTAGTTAACATATGGTACATGACATATCTACCCAGCTCCATGACATGGTCCCTCGATCTATTCTTGTGTAGAAAGGTCTTTGACACACCATGTTGCAACACCTTTTCATAAGGAGTCATTTGTCGATAGACGATCTCCTTTTCGATGAGATCTCTATTGAAGCTTATGCCATACAACACCCTTTCTACCATTCCATCATGGGCTTACAAATCATCCCAGCCTAGCCTTCACAAAAGAAGTTGTTGTAGTGTTCACAGTCGATAGCAACAACGATGGTGGCGATAGTCAGCTTCACCTCCTTTCTAAGTACCTTGGAGGTAAGTCCTTCTCTTTATAGCTCCACATCAGTCCAAATTGCCTCACTAGTTTAGGCAACATTAGTGCATCTCAATCAAAGTACCTCACCATTACACATCGATTGATATCAACGAGGACATCAAAGCTCTTCAAGGTACACCTAATGTTCTAGGACTAGCTTGATAGGCTTTCAAAGGTGGAGTGGACGATGTTGATCCTCTTTATACCAACATAAACTTCTTCTAGAGATACGACAACTTCTTCGATGTTTTCCATTAATATAGAAGATAAGATTTTTTTGAGTTAGGGTTTGGAAGAGGTTAAGTTTTTGTACAATTGAGGTTATTAATTCAAAAGTGGATATAACACAGAGTTAAGGATTTTATGTAGGCTCAATTTTATGGGTGAAGCAGAACCGATATGGTTTTGTAATATCAATTCATATTTAATGATTTGTCGTACGTTATGCTGAGCTAGCACGAATTTGAATCATCATTGACTTAAACGATCTTATTAGGCCAGTTAGATGGCCTCAACGTTCAACATATTTCATGCATGTATGATGATGTGTCCTTAAACAATGTGTCTTAGACGATACAATTGAATATGACGTCCTTACACAATATGTGTTAGATGCTTGGACCTAGACACTACATGACACACATGACAAATGCATTGGTTCTACTTATTCATTCAACGAGCTCATACCCAAAAGGGTTTGTAGATGAATAAGTATAACTTCAACTAAGGGTTTCGTAAAGATATCAACAAGTTGATCCTCTTATAAATCCACAATACCCTTTTGAACATGATCTCGCATAAAATGATGTTTGAAGTCAATGTGTTTAGCACGTGAATGCAATATAGGATTTTTAGATAAACTGATTGCAACATTATTATCATAAAAGATACGGATCTTACTCTCATAGACGTCATAGTCTTCGAGTTGGTTTTTGATCCACAACTGTTAAGAGCAACAACTTGCACTTGATATATACTCTGCTTCAACTTTTGAGAGGGTTATTATCCATTGTTTCTTACCTGTCCAAGAAACAAGGTTGCCTCCTATGAAACAACACCCTCCACTGATGTTTTTCCTCCCAATCATGTCTCCTGCGTAATCAACATCACAGTTTCCTACAACCTGAAACTTTCTCTTCCTATAGAGAAAAGACCAGGATTAGTTGTCCCACTAAGATAGTAAAAAAATTGTTTAACTACAATCATATGGGTTTCCCTAGGGTTTGATTGAAATCTAACATATAAGCAGACATTAAACATTAGGTCAAGTCTATACGCAGTTAGATACAAAAGTGAACCTATCATCAAATGATAGACGATATTATCTACTTTTGTAGAGCTCTCGTCTAGACCTAAGTTGGTCGCTGGATTCATTAGAGTCTTCATCTCCTTTGTCTCATACAACTTAAACTTTTTAAGCAACTCTTTCACATACTTTGTTTGATGTATGAATATAGTGTCTTACTCTTGCTTGATCTACAAACCTAGGAAGAACTTTAGTTCTCCCATCATGCTTATTTCAAACTCATTCTACATTATCTTAGAAAATTATTGGCAAAGAGATTCGCTAGTAGCACCAAAAATAATATTATCAACATAAATTTGAACAATAATGAAATCATTGTTGAGATTTTTGCGGATCAATGTGGTGTCTACTTTTCCTCTAGAAAAATCATTGAGTCAAAACGAAATCAACCGTTCATACCAAGCTTTGGGAGCTTGTTTTAAATCGTACAACGCTTTGTTTAGTTTGAAAACATATTTAAGATTAGTATATCACTCAAAACCTAGAGGTTGTTACACATAAACCTTTTTCTTTAATATCATCATTTAGGAAATCACTTTTAACATCCATCTTTGTTCCTCACAACCTTTCCATCTTTGTCCAACTTGTTCTTGAAGACCCATTTTGCTCTGACAACGTGTTTTCCTAGAGGTAGCTCGACGAGCTTCCATGCATCATTCTTTTATAACTGATTTAACTCTTAATGCATAGCTTTGACCCATGAGTCATCTTCCAATGCTTCATTGACATTCAACGACTCGATCTGAGAGATAAGAGTTGTTAGTTGTTGGTTATAAAACGCCCACTAGTGGAAAAACGCTGTTTAACGACACCTCATAGACGTCTGTTAGAGCTCCACCAACGTCATATGATGACCGGTGGCATTACCGTAAATAAGATGGTAACCTAGACGTCGATTTCAAGGTAATACGACGTCTATTAAGCAGTACATGTCAGCTCTGCCGTAAGTCGACGTCCAATGTAATGAGGTAGGCGAGAAGACAGACTTCTCCTGCGCATTTGACGTCGGTTGTGATGGGGGGCCGACGTCTACTTAGGTGCAGTTAATGCTGGTCACCTGATTCCCAGGCTATTAGACGTCAGGTTGTCAAAAACCGACATCTATGGCCTGTCCGGAAGGCGGAAAGACAAAAATTTTCTGCAAAATAGACATTGCATTTCTAGGTGCGCGACATCTATGTGCCTATAATTAATTATGTGCATCAAACTCCGAGGCACTTCCACGTCCGATAGTAGAAAACTGATGTCTATATTATTATAGACGTAGGCGCCCCTTCACAATTGTCATCTACGTCCCTGACCGGAAGTGAAACGCCAATCGGTTCAGTGCCCTAGACGTCGGTGCCCCTTCACAACCGACGTCTAATGGACATTCAAAAAGTCAGTTTAAATGTTAACTTGGTCGTCGAATTAGTTAGACAACCGACATCTAGATTACTATAGACGTCAGTTTCGCAAGCAACCGACGCTCAATTTCATTTTAAATAATCCGTAGACTCTTCACGGCATTCAGTTTCTGATATCGTCTTCCTCTCTTCTCTTTTTTCTCTTGTTTCTCTCTTGCGGCATTGCATTATTGTTTCTGATATCTTTATCATCTTCTGTTAAACCCCTGGCAAGTGTACCAGATCGTATCAAGTAATAATAATTGGTAAACCCAATATCGTTCTTCCCAAAGGACTCTTAAGGCCTCATCTTTCTTGTAAACTAATCGTTTAAGACTTGAGAAAAGAAATTAATTTGAATGATTAAAATGCAAAACAAAAGTAAACATGCAAATGCAGTGATTCAATTGGCTTCAAGAAAATATGGATGAGTGGAGTTGTTGGGGTTTACAATTTCATCTTATTCACCCTCATATATCTACTCTCCTTATTCACTTTGCTTATTTATCATATTTCCATGCAAACTTTCTTGGTCTACCCTTAACCCAATCCCTTGGTGAAAAGAGCCTATTACTAATTACCGGCTTGCTATCCCTAGCCTCCCCTAGTAATTAATAATGCATGATAAACAGAAGCAAAATACAATTGATCGTCCTACCCCTATCCCTAGGCGATATTATCATAATCAAGGAATTCTTCCCAGTTCATGACATTACTGTACGTCCCCGTATCAATAAAGACAAACAACATCTATCGAATGAGTTAAACGGTAAAAGCATTAAATACAGGTAAAGAACCCAACAATTGATAAATCAAGCATATGCAAGCATATAAAGTAAATAAGAATTTGGTTATATGAGAGTTTCAAAAGATTACATTGTTCCCCAACAACAAAGGGTTTAGTTCACCATAATCATGGTGAACCTAGATGAAATATAATGAAAGAATGGAAAAGCAAACTCTAGGTTTGATAAAGTGGAGCCTAAGCATCCAAGAAATCTCCTCCAAGGTGTGTAGAGCAGCTCTGGACGTTTCTTTCTGCCAAAAGAATTACATTTGGATTCGCGCTAGGGCTATATATAAGCCAAAAAGATAACAGAAAGATCTCAGAATCCAAAATATAAAAACAGACAACCGCCCAGGCGCCTAAATTGGCCGCTCAGCGGTTTGCCTCAACACACGCCACCGCCCAGGCGCCTACAATGACCGCTGAGCAGTTTGCCTCTTGTCGCTCTGGATGCTCAGCGTCACCGCCTAGGCGCCAGACAACAATTTTTCCTTGCACTAGGACGCTCAGCGGTGGAATTTATCGCTGAGCGGTTCACAGACTCTTCTTTTCTTTCTTTTTCTCCTTCATTCCTGAGTCTATGACCTTCCTACTTCATTGCCATCTTCAATTTTCATCAAAAACCCTGCAAAACAAGCATAATATCTCTAAAAACAACTTTTGAGTATCATGTAACACAACTTAAGAGTTTTACTTGATTCTAAGCTCATTTTAAGCTACAAAGAGTGTGATTTAATATCAAATTTATGCATGAAAATAACGGTTTCAAGACCGTTATCATCTTCCTCCTCTTCTTTTTCTCTCTTCCGGCATTGCATCCCAGGTGGTTTTTTTTTTATGTTTATTGTTTAAACTTTGTTTAGTCTTTCATCGATTATCTTCTGGTTCAACTGATTAAAATTTTCTTTCTTTGTATTGTGTTTTAGTGCAGTTTTGTTCCTTTCTTGGGGTAACGTAGTAACACATTCTCCATTTGCTAGCTGTCTCCCAGAAAAAACGGCGTCTTGTGAATTTCTTTTGGTCGTTTCAACCCAAAAATGACCCTGGGTTGTTGCCTAATTATTGTTTCACCGTGATTTTTCCCTCTTGCAGATGAAAATGGAACTAAGCAACAACCCAGGTTCGGTTTTGGGTTGAAATGCCATAAGAAATTCAAAACACGCAAGTTTTTTTTCGGGGGAAACTAACAAAAGGAGATTGTGCTACTAGGCTATCCAAAGACAGGAACAAAACTGCACTAAAACACAACCACTGTATTAGACGTCGGTTAATGCATACACCGACGTCTATAGTACCTTTTAAACGTATGTCAGTGTTATTTTCGAAGTCTTTAGTGCCTCTTCGACGTCGGTTATTGCTCAGACCGACGTCTATATAATGTCTTTAGACGTCCAGTTCCGACGTTTAGTGACGTTGGACATGACACTGACTGACGTCATTATAGACGTCGGTTATATTCATGTCCGACATCCCATTGACGTCACTGACAATGACATCGGTTGTTTAGTAGACGTTAAAAACCCAAAATAATTGAAGTTAAACAGCGTTTTTCACTAGTAAAAGCAAAATGAATTAGTAAAAGCAAAATGAAGCATATATATAATCATCGCTAGTTGAGTTTCAACCTTGAGCTTCGTTCTTAGGAAGCTTCATACATTCTAGTCCCATAAATAAATGGTTTCTTTTATGCACAAAATAGAATTAAATTTGAAATTATGGATGTTTAGAGAGTTTAATAGTATTAGCATGTGTTTGAAGTGAAATCAATACTGTAGTTATTCAAAATAATCTCGAGTACTTGGAGTAATCTCTTGAGTGAGGTGTTTGGTTGAAATCATTCCTTGAGTATCAAAAAGATATCAATATCTTCTGGTTCGAGAAATGTTAGAACAACATAATGAGTATCAAAATCAAATTACATCAAGATCTCTGACTTGTTTCTTCCAAACCAATTTGCATGTCATTATATTCATTCCTTGTAATTTTAACCTGAAACATGAGTATAGCTATTTGTTTGATTTAATTTTAGTTTCCTGAATTAGTATATTGTAAAAGTGCGGGCACACATAGATATAATGGTTTGTTTGATTAATTTAATTTTAGTCTAGCTTTCATTGCCTTGAATCAGTAGTGGCATGAAATTTATGCTTATATATGAACAGTAAAAGTCATTAAAGGGGCAAACTAGTTAAAATTAAAACAAAGTAGAAGTCATTCAAAGGGCAAAGTAGTTGAAATTAAAACAAATACAGTGGAGGTATGAGATAGCTGTAGTGAATAAAAAGATATGATGAACCTTAAACAAAACAAAAAAATGATACCACAAACAGACAAACAGAGGCAACAAACAAACAAACAGAGGGATGCAGCATGATATAACTGAAGCAAACAAAAAATATATAAAATAAGGTTGTTGTCTTGCCCTCCTGTTAATCAAACATTGGTGAAACGCAAATATTCCTTCTTTGATGGGAGATCAACGGTCTTGAAGCCTTGAGAGAACATGTCTTTGGCTTGGTCATTGGTTATAGTAGGGGAAATGACAACAGGATCCCCTGGCTTCCAGTTTGCTGGGGTTGCAACTTTGAACTTAGAGGCCTTCTGCAAGGACTCTATCACCCTCAGCACTTCTTCCATGTTCCTTCCAGTAGTTGCAGGATACAGAAAACTCAGCTTGATCTGCATTACCCCACCAATTAATTAACATGTTACCCACATAAAAAATATGTGAACTCATTAGTTTAGTTTTTAAGAGGTAAAAAATAGAATGACACCTTCAGATCTGGGCCCACAATATGAAGAGCCCTGGAGGGTAGGTTTCCAGTGGAGTCTTTCTCATCAGGGTCAACCATGTTGAGTTTCTTGATGATTTCTCTCTCGGGATCAGAGATGATTGGATAATTCACCTTGCAACCTGGCTGCATGCAAAACACAACCACAGTAACAGTATATTCATATTAGGATGAACTAGATCTGTATGTTAAAAGTGTGAAATAAACTCACAGTATAGGCTTCAATGTCTTTGATCCACTCCTTGTGAGATTCTACATCATCACAGGATAAACCCAGTAATTTCACTCCTCTCTGAGAAAACTCACTGGAATACTCAGCCATTTTGCCAAGCTCGGTGGT